>APFE030113517.1:0-77273 GCA_000404065.3 Pinus taeda | reverse complement strand
GCTTTGAAACTAGTCTCCCACATTCGTAAACCAAAATATGTTTTGCTATTTTATATAACCCATTTGCTTATAAATTCCGTTGAGGCTTTGGACACTATGTTGGACCGTGTGGGATCCTCCCCTTGGTACATGCTATGTGTGTTGGCTTTGCTGATTGCTAATGTCAATTGGTGGACTCAGTGTTTGACTTGTAATTTGGAGATTGAGCTTTAAAGTTTAATAATTTTAAATTAAAAATGACATCTCTGTAAAAACCGAGATCATGGATATGCTAAAGAAAAAATGTTTTTTTGGCTAATTTTAAATTAAAAATGACATCTCTATAAAAACCAAGATCATGGAAATGCTTATGAAAAAATGATTTTTGGCCCAAACAATAACTTTTTATAAAATTAAAAGCACTGTACTTGTCTCAAAATAGATGATTTATTGAACCAAACCAAATTAGGCCCATAACATCACTAGCATATGTCACTTCAGTCTTGTCACCCTCACCCAAATTTAAATGGCCTTCCTTTTAAATTGGCCATACATTTTAACTTTTGGCTGTGGACAGGTAAGCTACAATAGGAATGAACTGTACTTTTTGGAAGGTAAGGATGAATACTTATATACAATCTCATGGTGCAAATTTTTGGGACATTGTTCAAGATGGTTATAAGCAGCCTCCAACCATGATTACTAGAGACGATAAGTTGGAGTTCACTATAATGCTAAGGAAATGAACGCAGTTTTAGATGGACTACATGAATAAGAATTAGTTAAAGTCATGGATTGTACCTATGACAAGGCAATATGGGATAAAATGTGCAACTTTTATGAAGGTGACAACAAGGTAAAGAAAGCTAAACTCCAAGGCCTTATAATTCAATTTGAATGTTTGAAGATGTAAGATGATGAAGAAATCACAAAGTTATTTCTTATAGTTGATGAAGTTGTCATTACCATAAGAGGTCTTTATGAAGATCTAAACGAATTAATGGTAATCCAAAAAGTGTTGAGATCACTTCTTGAGAGATTTAATCCCAAAGTTTTAGCTATTGAGGAAATGAAATACCTCAACTGTCTCACAATAGATCAATTGCTTGGTACTCTTACTGCTTATGAGATGAGGATTTCAATAGGAAAATATATGACAAGGGAGACAAACTTCAAAGCAAACAAGAAACCCAAGGAAGAACATGTTGACTCATGTTTTGAATCAAATGAAGAGGAGTCTAAGTTCATGAGAAAGCTCAAGAGAGGCTTAGGAAAGTACAAGGGTAAGCTACATTTTAAGTGCTTTAATTGTGGTAAAGTAGGTCACTATGCTTCTAAGTGTCTAGATAAGAATAAGAATGAGCATGAACCCAAGAATAAATATAGAAAGATTCAAAAGGAGTAAAATACTAAAAACAAGAGTTTTTATGCTCAAGATATCAAATCCTCTGAAAGTGAAGAAAACCAATCTTCGGATGAGGAAAGAGCTCATGAAATCTCAAAAGAGTTTATGCTTATGGCCATTGAAACCCAGAAGAAAACCATGATGTATATGAATAATAAGAAGGTAAAGTTGACTTAGAAGGTGAGTTGATCAATGCTCTTGAGGAGATTCAAATGCTAAGAAAGAAAAATAAATTGCAAAAATAACTTTTGGCCAAGAACAATGTTGAAGTTATCAAATCTATGCTCCTGCAAATCAAAGAAGGTAAGTAGATCCAAGACACATTGAATGAGCAACTAAAAGAGAAACCACATGCATGTGAGAAGATCGAAGGAGGAATTGTGACTTTGATAAAGGAGATTGAGAAGACTAGAACACAACTGAGTTTCAATGAAAATTTCGATAAGGGGATTGGCTGTTTAAATGAGATTCTTAATGTGCAAAGATCATCACATGTGAAAACAAGTTTTGGATTTGAAGTCAATTAAAGCTTAGCAATGTAGATTAAATACAATAATTTAATAAACTTTGTTGAAGCTTTGAAACACTCAATAAATGGAACATACTTAGCAAGCCCAACACAATAAGAGAGAGAAAAAGGTAGCGCACAACCAAATTTGTAGCTATAGGACAAAAAGGGTAAGTTAAATTTGAGTCAACAATAGAAAAACAATGTTGTAGACCCAAATCAAAATACACAACAAGGAAATTCAAATCTTCATCAGAGAAATACACAAGCCTGAATCACACAACAAGTTGATATATCTTAAAAAATTAATAGCCAAGCTACAAGAATTGATTTTTTTATCAAGTACGAGGGTATTTTTCTTGGATATGGCTTTACTTGCACTAACTATGGTCACGGAGTAGCAAATTGTAGGGTAAACCTATCATTCAAGTAGATCATACCACAAAGAAGAACTCATCAACCTAATAATCAATTTTCCATATAGAGGAGAAGTAAACCTAGACTCAACAATTCATTTTATCCATTGGTTAATGTGATGCAATGTTATATTTGTCAAAATTATGGGCATAAAGTTGTTGTTTGCAAACTCAAGAACAACAAACCATCCTCTGAAACCAAGCAATCAAAAAACAAAAGCAAAAAGAAGAAAACTATGACATGCTTTTATATGCTTATAATGAAGATAACCATTGGTATATTGATAGTGGTTGTTCCAAGCACATGACAGGAGATAAAAACAAGTTTTTGTCATTGATACTAGTAAGCAAAGGTAATGTGACCTTTGGAATTGATGCATTGGGAAAGATTATGGGCAAAGGAATTGTTATCCTAGAGAATGGAAAAGGTAAGGCCAATAATGTTTTGTTTATTGAAGGCCCGAAACATAACTTGCTCAGTGTTTCCCAAATGTGTGACCAAGGTTATGATGTGTTATTTAGATCTAAAAATGCCAAATCAAGTTGGCAGTCACATGTGAAATAAAAGTTGAAACTGTAAGAATTAACAACAATGTTTATGTGTTAAAAGAAAAATATAAAAAGTGTTTCTTAAGCAAGTGTGATGAGAGATGGCTATGGCACAAGGGATTGTGATATCTAGATTTTGATCAGATTGTGGAGTTGGGTAAGAAAAATACAGTTAGAGACTTGCCAAAGATCTCTGAGCCTGAAAACACCATGTAAAAATAATGCCATATTGGTAAGCAAGTTTAAGTGCCATTAAAACCCAAGGAAAAATCCACAACTAGGGCATTGCAGTTGGTACACATGGACTTGTGTATTCCTTCAAGAACTTAGTCACCCTTAGGTAAATTGTATTTCATGCCTATCTTTAATGACTTCAACAAAATGACTTGGGTAGCATTCCTAAGAGAAAAATTAGAGGCCTTAGACAAATTCAAAAAATTTAAGGCTATGGATGAGAATGAGATAGATTGTAAAATCAAATGTATAAGATCTGACAATGGTGGTGAGTTCACCTCCAAGGAGTTTGATGATTATTGTAAAGAACATGGCATCAAAAGACAATTCACTATACTTGAGACTCCACAACAGAATGGTGTAGCAGAGAGAGCCAACATATTTTTCCAACAACTGGCTAGAGCTATGTTGGGTGAAAGAAGCATACCACAAAGATTATGGGATGAAGCAATAAATACAACAATTGTGATTTTGAATGAAGCACACTTTATATCAAGCATTGATAAAACCCCATATGAGCTTTAGTATGGAAAACCAACTATAGTCAATCATTTCAAGGTATTTGGGAGCGAGTTCTACATCAAGAACAATGATGAGAATCCTGGGAAGTTTGATGTAAGAGATGATGAAGGTATTTATCTTGGGCACTCTCACAACAATAAGCTAACAAATGTTACAACAAGAACTCAAGAAGGATAATTCATTGTACTGATGTTAAATTTGATGAGCACACTTCTTTTGAAGATAAACAACCAATAAACATCAGTTCCAATGACCAAGTCAACCATGATGAGGATGATGATGAAATAATTGAAGATGAAGCTATTGAAGAACCAGAAACCCCTCAACCAAAATATCCTTCATGGTATGTGTAAAAACACCACTCAACAAATAATATTACAAATGTCTTGCATGCAGGTGTTCAAACATGAAGGAGACTAATGAATCCCCCTACTGAAGGACATGTTGTCTTGTTGTCCATGATAGAACCAAATGATTTTCACAGGCCATCCAGGATGACAATTGGGTAAAGCATATGAAGGAAGAGCTTGAACAGAGTGAAAATAATCAGACTTGGGAGCTAGTTCTAAGAACTACAAACAAGAACATCATTGGCACAAAGTGGGTCTTCAGGAATAAGTCAAATGAAAATGGAGAAGTGGCAAGAAACAAGGCAAGGCTAGTTTGCAAAGGATATGCACAAGTTGAAGGTTTGGACTTTGATGAGACATTTTCTCCCATTGCAAGATTAAAGACAATGAGAATGTTCTTTAATTTTTCTAGTTACAAGAAATTCAAAATATATTAGATGGATGTCAAGTAGGCATTTTTGAATGGTCAACTATAGGAAGAATCTTATATTTAGCAATCTAAAGGTTATCAATTGTCAGACAATCTTATTTATGTATGCAGGTTGAAAAAGGATTTGTACAGTCTTAAACAAATACCCAAGGCTCGATATTCAAGGCTATACAAGTATCTCCTTCATTGTGGATTAAAAAGGGTACAACATATGTCAAAGTGTGTAGTCTTACATGTTCAAGGTGTTTTTAGGTTTAAAATGGAGCTTGTATTTGGATAAATTTTTGGTACAAAATACTAGATTAGATGACCTTGCAAAGTTCCCATATGGATAGGCCTTGGAAATACCTTTCCAATGGTATATAGAAGCTTGAAAATTGACCAAGGCTTCAAATATTATTACATTTTTAATTTTGACAGGGTTTTAGGCCTCAAGGTTCCTTAAAAACCTTGTGTTTTGTAACAAATTCATTTGTTAACAAAATCGACTAAGTTCTAAAGCTTAGGAGGAACTGCGCTTTTACATAGTAGATAGCCACGTTACCATGCCTCAAGGGTTTGGTCCCACTAGGGGACATGTATCTTGCCCCTACCTTTTATAATCAAGGTATTATGTTTAAAGGCCCGAGGTCCTAATGTTAACAGGGTGACATACGAGATTTTATTCCCAGCATTTGTTGTAAATATTTGGAATCATGCCCTAGCCTTATTCCCATCAGCATATAATACCAAGGGTCCCAAGTTCCTGAGGTAGCAAAGGCCGAGGAGACATACATATCACCCTCGTGTGCTGGGTATTTTCACGTCTCACCCTGTGGATGGATTTATGCATTAAGTGTGCCAAGAGTAACGAGGTCCTAAGATCAATACTGAGATAGAAAGAGTGAGATAAAAGAAGATAATTCATGTCAAGGGTTATTAATGTTAACCTTAGACTAAATTTTTTATGGAGGGATATTGCGAAAAACACAAGTTTTGGGACCTTCTCTTTCATATGTATGACATGGCATTAGGTGGTAGGTGAAGTGGCCCAACAAGTAGATGACAAATGGTGCAACCACATTAGCTGACATATATGACTTAACACACATGTGGCATGATTTCATGATAGATATGACAGGGTAATCGACATAGTAATGAGGACGTCAGCATCATGTTCGCTTGAGATGACATAGCAGTCCAAGTGGAGGACACATGGCATGTAGATTCAGTGTTTTCAGGTGCCCAGGTGGGAAAAATTGGATGACACATGGAACAATTGACGAGTGACATGTGGCAACATGGATGATATCATCTTTCTCTCGGAGATCCTCATAGTGACAAGCTGTGGAAATGACTGAGAAGGGAGTTCGAGACAAAAACTTCTCTGGCAACAGCCATGAAGTTTCATGTCTCGCCTCAAAATTTTAACAAAAGGCGCAAATGCGAAAGAGATGAGATTGAAAAATCGAGAGATGGGAATGTATATGCCAATTAACAAGAACATTCATGTCTCACCTTGGTGGTGGAAAGGAAGGCGCAATACGACAATAGCCTGAAATTGCCAAGCCTAGGAACGAGAACATTCTCATCAACCAACATTCTGTTGGGTTATTGAAAAGAGCATTAGGTCATGTGAAGTGGTTCTATGGGAAGGAAACCCAAAACAATAAAATCCATGGGTTCATTGCTATTGGGCTTATGTAAAACGATCCATAATCTTGATTTTGTTCAGTTGTTTTAAGCCCTTAATGTAAACACACTTTAGGCTTTCAAGATTTATAAAGCAATGTGGCCATATGTTTAATGGCCTAGGAGCTACGGATGGTCTACAATTTTGATTGGAGATGTTAAGCCCAGAGTCCATAATCATTGTGGCTTAAGGCATAAGGGGCTTATGAAAATTGATCCATAATCGTGATTTCGACATAACGTGCCATATATGGTAGTGCTCTGCTATATTTGGCAGTCAACTAAATTCATAAGTCATGCTAAATTATAGTAAACGCCATAATTGTTCAAAATCAACGGTTAAACACAAAACACCTCATAACATCATGCATGGTATAAATTTGGATTGTTCATATGTAGAAATCATATAAATTAAGTGAACAACAAGAAAACCCAAGAATTTAGGAAAGTAACAACAATTAATCAAAATAATATTTAAGTGTAGATCTGAAGTTTAACTATTTGTTAAAACTAAAATTAACAATTCTAAATTGTTTATAAGCAATAAAGAATGAGTATAATAGACGTAATTGGAATTAGAGGTGTATTGAGATAGGTGATTTTCAGTGAGCAAAATAGAAAAATATATGAAAATTGTATGAAAGTTGGTGCTTGCATAATAGGGAATTGGAGCTTCTTTTCAGTGGGTGTTGATAAATCAGGGAGTTGGAGCTTCCTTCCAGTTGGAGCCTGAGAAACCAACAAATTAGTGCTGGCAGCAGGAAAGAGGGTTGAAACCTTCTAGTGAGTAGTATCCTACAAATTGATGTGGTTGAAGTTAGGAGCTTGAATTGTATCATAATATAAAAAGAATGGGTGGTTTATTACTATTATTGGTATTAAGTATTCTTTACTCTATAAAAGAAAATTTTGAAATTTTCATAATATTGATTTAGGCCTCTCATTATTATCGTAGATGCCCCTTCTTTCTCTGAGTTTGCGTTTGAAAATCATCGCAGATGCCTATCAGTTTTGCATCCATGATAACCTTTTGTGCTGATTGAGACAAAAATGAAACTTCTGCACAAATACATTATACAGGCTGTGTTGGAAGAGTTTGTGACTTTCATGGAGAACAGAGAAAGAAATCTCGGAAACCTCTTGGGAAACACAATGTTTTGGGTCGAAGAATCATTGCAGCAAAAATATGATGATCGCCCACCTGATTGTAAGTAGCACCGATTGGTCCTTTCTTAGGTTTTTCTGTTCCTTCTTCATGTATTCTTCTTGAATGTCAAGGAACTCCTAAGCATTGTGTATTGCATGAATTCAATGTACTGGATGGCATGAAACCTAGTTTATGAACAAGAGTGGGAGTGGTTATAATATTCCATATTATTTTGCCACGTATGATTATAGTGTGTTCGTATCTTTTCGATAAATGGTGAATTAAAAGCAAGTGCAAAAGACTTAAAATTTATACAATTTTTTTTTTTTTTAAATGTCATGGAGATTATAAGGAATCTCAGCTTATTTTTTTAAATGTCATGGAGATTATAAGGAAGCTCACCTTCCAACGTCTCGTAAGAGAGATTATGAGAATTGTAGTCTTTTGCGGTGGCAACATTGCAAGATCCGCATAGGCATACATTGAAGTTCCAGAGGAATTATTTCCATATGTGATTTGCTACATAAATAAACGGGCTTAAAAAGTCCATCTGTGATTTGGCCGCATAAATAAACGGGCTTGGAATTAGCACTTATCAAGTGGCAGAGGAATTTCATGCAACTAGAACCAGATATCTTTCCCTTCTCTTGATTCAACTAATTTATTCGATGATTTTTTTATTGGCAGAGAAAAAAAATGAATGAGCCCCTGAGTGAATAATTTTTTTTTCTCAGCTAATGAAGATGAACATGCATCATTTGATATTGTTGTTTATAGAAGAAAACATTTATTTGTGTGCAAGCTCTACCTCCAACTTTGATCATTGTGATTCTCATTTTATGTAGACTGGTAATTGGACGTGTAGTGCTCAATTCAATCCAGAAATGCAAGTCGGAGTGATGTTATTCAACATATCCACAACCTCATCTACTTCATGCAAAGTGCTATAATCAATTGGATGCAGACTGCTCAATTCAATCTCCAGTAGTAACCATCAATAACTACAAGTGGGAGTGATGTTATTGAACATCTACTTCATTCAAAGTGCTATAATCAGTTACGAGAAGGACTACGAAAATATTGAGGTTAGCAAGCTATGGTTCTAGTTTGGAAATTGCTGGTAGGAACTTGGCACTTGTCAGATTAGGTGGATCCTCTTGTTTGATGTCACAGAAAAATCCATAAATTGTGAACATTTAACCAAAGTTTAAACAAAGTCTAATGTTTGTGAACATTGCCGGCACCTTTAAATTTGAGGGAGTTGAACACTATTGATATTTAGCTTTTAGAAATTTCAAAGTCCGTAGGCAAGTTGAGGTTTGCTTCAAAATAATTGTATTGGTTCTTTCTCTACTGCATGCACTAGTAAATGATTGCAATATTCATCTTCAGGTTTTGAATGAACAAGTGCAATCGTCTTCAAGGGTTTAATGCCTATGTTACAAGAAACGGGAACGAAATGAGAAATGACAATGGAACAAGTGCAATCAACTTCAATGATTTTGGATTAGAAACGGGAACGAAATAAGAAATCACAATGGGACGAGAAATAAAGTTTGGAGGTTTTGCATTCAACAAACGAGAAAAGAAAAAATAAAGAAATTCAAGAAAACATAAAACAAAACGTGTATATATATATATATATACCACTATTCCTTTGGGTAGTCCTTACCACTCAGCGCAAGCCGCGGTTAAAATTTGCCACACGGCTATTTCCAACACAGTGCTTCGCCCATACACCAATAACTTAACCGAGTTACTGTGCATTCAATCATGACCATGTATTTATATCTATATTATACATATACAAGGCATTAAACCCTTGTTATGATTAGCTTAAATTCAATTTAACGACATTCATACATGCATATATATTTTCTCTATGTATGTGTATCCTCATTTACATCATAGATACTATATTAACGTGAAGATATGCAGCCTAAGGGTGCGTAATTGCTAAGATCGTCTTTATACATTTTTCCTCGAGCACATCTTGTCCATATCTTCTTGTGAATTGTTGAAGATATGCAACCCAAGTCACCTACCAAACAGGTAATGAAAGATAAATTTCTGAGCACTAACCATGAAGACAAGAATGGACGTAGAAAACAATGTTTTCTATCTGTTCCATTTTTAGTGCATCTATTTTTCCAGGGACAGTGGCTACCATCCCATTTTCGGTAACAGAGGTTCATGCAACTACGAGGATTTCAACTTTAAGGTAACACCATGTAGAAACATCATTTGAGACGAATATATAAACAGTGCGAGCGTGGAACTGCTAGAGTTGTACGCCACAAATCAGATTTCATTGGTATGCAAACATTGAATGTATGAAACTTTCAAAGTTGTAAGATGCAATCACGCTTGGAGTGGAAATACCATGCTAATGTGCCTCTTTTCTCTTTAAAAAAAATTCTACTAAAAAAGGGTGAACAAGAAGTGAAATAAGAACGTAAAAGTGAAAGTGATTAATTATGAAATTATTTAAATCAAGTGGACCTACGTGAAGGCTTTCCCTTCCTCTCTTCTTATTTTCCTTCAACATTTTGAATCTTTTACTTGGTTGTAAGTGGTGCATTTTGGGTTGTTTTTTTTCAAAGTTGATTGTAAATGTTTTAACAAAATGGACAGGCTTGAAGCATTATTAGAGTTATTAAGCACTCTAATTTTGTCTAATGTTGAAAACACAATTAAAATTACAAGGGAACTCTCTATGAAATCAAACACGTTTGCAAAATGCACGAGGCAAGATCGAGTTTCTATATCTTGAATCTCAATTCTACTGACAAGAACTACATTAGAAGAATCATGATACTAAGTTGGTTCTCGTTTAGAACAACTCTCTTTTTCAATTTGACTCTCATCAATAGTTAGAAATTTATTAGAATAACAAGGTCATTTTAGGAGCACATTTACACAAAGATGCAGAGGTTCAAACCCCACTTCCCAAGCCCATCATCTGACCTTGAGAAGAAGTTGTTAACAATAGGAAAATAATCGGTCTTTGATATGACAAGGATATGTCCTTTCATATTCTAGACTATTCCAAGACCATCTAATTTTGTAGTGTTAGGTTTCTTCATGATGATTCATCTTCACTTCATCCTGTTCCACAACCACAAGAGCACAACCACAATAGATTTGCATATGCCAACATTGTGATTGGGTTCGCCATATCAAAGATTAGTGTTTTGATCTTCACCCTTGTGAGCATTGTGGTAAGCACACCCATCATCCAGACAGATGCTCCAAAAACAAGACTCATGCAAGAGCAAAGATTCACTTTCAATGGATAACTTCTTGGCAATGGTTTTCAACAACCAAGAAGATATATTGGTCATACCAAAAAATTTGTTCTCAAGTATTGACGTGTTTTGCAACAAAAATTTCTTCATCTTCTCACCTTGTATCTCACAGGGTGGAATTGATGATCAGTTACTTGCTTCAAAGATTTATCAAGTGAGCTTGAGCCACAACCAAAACTAGAGCTAGCTCCCAGAGCCTAGAGCTAGCTCCCAGAGCCTAGAGCTAGAGTCAGCCATTTTTATGCAACCAAATCACAAAATAGAAGAAATGATAGATCAAAAACTTCAAAATCAGCCTCTTCGAGGGGGCAACCTCCTTTACATTACACAAATGAATAATTCTTGGATGATTTAAATGACAAAACCTTCTTTCTATATATAGAAGTCTCAGAGGTCACAATATAATCGGAGTCGACATAACAATAATAATGTAAGGGCACAACAATAACAATAATGGGCTTTTATAGGGCACAATAATAGCAATACGGGGACAACATGGGCACAATAATTATAATAAGGGGCTACATTGACAATAATAATAAGGGGCCCCTCTCCTTCAAAAAAGTGTTGTCCTCAATGCTTGAGTATTTTTGGATGCTTCTGTATAAAATTCTCATCCCCCATGTGGAACCTTCAGCGGGTAAGTTCTTCTACTTGATGAGATACTCTGAAATTGATCGACTTCATAGCTGTTGGTTTCTTGTTTCTGTGACTGCTTCAGCTTCAAATATGATTTTTCCTTTTTTTTTTGGGACAATTTTTGGGCGATAATCACAAAAAATTCAATGATCAATGACAAATGAATTTTGATGTGATTATCGCCAAAAAATCGTCTCAAAAAACTTGATATGGATCATAAAAGCCTTAATTCAACGATTTTTCCTTCCTCGTCAAGTTCTGGCAATATTGATTGAACTGGAAGCTTGTCACCTATAACCCTTTTTAAGCATGACACATGGAAAACTGGGTGCACTCGGGAAGATGCTGGAAGCTCCAATTTGTATGCCATAGTATCAATATTTTTTAACACCTTGTACGAACCATAAACTTTGGTGATAATTTATTATCCTTCTTAGCTTGCTTGAGGGACATTTGTTTGTATGGTTGTAGTCGTAGAAATACCCAATCACCTACATCAAAACTTCTTTCTCTACGATGTTGATCTGCTTGTTATTTCATTCTATTCTGTGCCAAAGTGAGGTTATCCTTTAAGAGTTGGAGAACTTGTTGTTGATGATGTAATCTTCCACTTCTTGAACCTTGGAATTTTCTCTTAAATATGATGTGATGGACGGTGGTTGATATCTATAAAGTGCCATAAATGGCGTCATTTTTGCTGCAGTATGGAAGGAAGTGTTATACCACCATTCCACTAGAGGCAACCACTTGACCCATTGTGTTTGTTTATAAAATACAAAGCAATGAAGATATCCTTAAAAACATTTGTTCACTATCTCAGTTTGCCCATCAGACTAGGGATGATAAGACGAGATATGAGCTAACTAAGTACCTAGACAAGAAAATAATTATGTCCAAAAATTTCTAGTGGAAATGGATCTCTGTCACTTATAATAATCTTTGGGTTTCCATGTAGCTTTTGTATTATTTCCCTAAATGCAATAACAATTGTACTAGATTTAATAGATGAGATAATGCACAAAGGTTTGCATACTTAGTAAGTCTATCAGCTACCACCATGATGACACTTTCCTTCGGACTTAGGTTAACCTGTGATAAAATCCATTGAAACCCCTTCCAACATTGACTTGGAATGGATAAAGGTTGTAACAGACCTGGGGTCTTAATTACTTCAACTTTATTTTGTTGGAAAACCAAACATTCCGCCACAAACTTTTGAATATCATATTTGAGGCCATCCCAAAAAATTCCTTCTCAACCCTGTGGTAAGTTTTTAAAAATCCTGAGTGCCCTCCTAAGGGAGGGGTGTGAAATTCCTGAAGAATATTTTGTTTGAGTTGGGGATTATTACAAAGGTATAAGCGATCTTTGTACCATAACAAATCATTTTTCCATCTAAATGTATCATATGTACTGGGATATTTTTGCAACTTTTGAATGAGTGCCCACACTTCTTCGTCTATCCAATCTTGTTGGATGATAGTAATGACACAAAACAATGCTTCCACATCCTTATCCTTTCTTGAGAGTGCATCTGTAACAACAATTTTCTTCCATTTTTTGTAGATGATTTCAAAGTCATAACCCAACATATTTGTGACCCATTTTTGCCGCTCTTCTGAAGATAATCTTTGTTCTAAAAAGTATTTAAGACTATCATGATCCGTTTTTACCTTGAAGTGTCTTCCCATTAGGTAACACCGCCATTTCTTAAGTGCATGTAGTATTACCAACATTTCTTTCTCATAAATAGCTTTGTGTAAATACTTTCCTTCGATTTGACGAATTTAGAAAGAAATGGGTCTTCCTTCTTGCATTAAAACAACACCAATTCCATTTCCTGAGGCATCACATTCAACAATAAAGGTTTTTGTGAAGTCTGGCGTAGCTAAGACCAGTGCTTAGCACATTGCTTCTTTAAGATGTTCAAAGGCCTTCTTTAAGAAATAGATGATTTCGATGTGGGAACCTCTAGAGAACATAATTGTGAAATTACGCCGCGTTGTTCTTTATTTAGAAGCTTTATCATGCTGTTAGAGCTAATTATCTTTCCCAGTTTCTCTGCGATACCCCTTAATTCAATTTCCTCTTCTTCCCAAGAAAATTTCAATAAAAGTTCTTGAAAATTAAAAGTTATCGTACCCAAATATTGTAGCCACTAGACTCCTAGTACAATATCAAGACCACCCATTGGAATGGAAAGCATTGCACTATTCAATACATATTCTCCCATGGATAGCTTGATATTATGGCACTTTCCAGAGAAATTTATTGTTCCTCCATTTGCAACCATCACTTAACACTCTGGTGCTGGATATATGAAGCAATTCAATTCCTTGTCTATCTTACAATGAATAAAATTATGGGTACTACCCAAATCAATCAATACTATTAGATTTTTCTTCTTGATATGTCCTTCTATATTGAGGGTTTGAGGTGTGGTAATTCCTGCCAATGCATTACAAGATATTGTCCAATTCATTTCTTCTCTCTCTAGGGTTGGCTCCTGATGTCTATCCTCTTCTTTTGACGCTTCTTTTTCCTTTTGTTCCCCCTCTTCACAATCTATGTAAAATAATTTCTTCTCAACACACTTATGACCTTTAGTGTATTTTCTATCACAATTGTAACAAAGCCCTTTTGCTCTTTTTTCTTCCAATTGTTGTGGTGTCAACCTTATAGGTTGTGGAAGGCTAGGGGAAGCAAGACTTCCATATTTATAGTTGTGAGTGGTAGGCTTCCTTGTTTCCATAAATTTTCTTTCAAATTTTCTTGCCAACTAGAATGCCTTCTCCAATGAATCATGTTCCCAAAGGCGAAACTCATGTTCGATGTTATCCTTTAAAGTCCCTATGAACACATCAATCCTATGCTCCTCTCGAATATCTTTTACCCTTATATTCAAATTTTGAAAGTCCTTAATGTGCTCCACCATTGAACCCTTTTGTTTGAGATTTATCAATTGGCTAAAGAATGTGTTTCTTTTTGTATCCTCATAGTGTGCTACCTTTTCCTCCATAAAAATTGACCAAGTGACCATTTGTTTACAAGAGAAAAACCAGCGATAGCATACAAACTGTTTGGGCTCTAAATATAAAGTTGCAATGCGTACCTTTTGTGTGTTTTGCACATTATGGAGATCAATATATTTCTCCATCTGTAGTATCCATGTTACGGGATCCTCGCCATCAAACTTTCTCATATCGATCTTTGGAATATGGTGGGTCTTCAGTCCAATGTTAGAGTCTATGAAATCATGATCAACATTTCTTTTGTTCTCATCGTGAGTTTGCTCTACTACCTTTTCTTCATTAGGAGTCATTTCTTATAGCAACTTTTCCAAACCTCTCTTCAAACCTTCCATGTTTTTCTTCAAATATTCAATGTTGTCTTTCATACCATCCATCATAGCTTCCATGCCATCCATCTTAGCATCCATCTTAGCTTCTGTTACTTTTTGTGAGAGTGAAATTTGTCACACTTGGCCACGTAATTTTGAAATATCATGTTGCATTTATTACTCTTCTTCATGAGTCATAGTAGAGATTCCGAGTTGCTTACTTGATGTTGTCATTTTCTTTCTTTGGGGCATCAATTAATGATAATTTTCTTCACCATTCCCTTTTAATTACTTCAAACTAATTTTTGAAACAAAAATTATGCAAATTTTAAAAAGATTTCACACCTTCTTTCTGCTTTGTAGGAGCTCGATATTGAATCTATTTAATCTCTGTAATTTCAGATGCCCAAGGTCTGAAATTTTGTCTTGTGGTAGCCCTCTAAGTTGTCTTTCCAACTCTAGAAGTCTAATCAAGATTGAATTCTCCAAGAAAGAGTTATGTGAAATCTCCCACGATGACTTGATTATAGACTAATTTAGTAGTGTGAACTTGTACGAAGTTCCACATGTCATAGTTTTGACCTTTGGACCTAAAAATGATACACAAAAAACTACAGCCTGTCCTATTTCTGTAACTTTTGATGATATTTCAATCTAATGCTCAGAGAGAAAGTTATGAAAATTTTCCCAAGGTCACCTGTTTGGGATGTAATTTGGGAGCCTGCAAAAATCCTAACTTCCTTATATATATATGCGAAAATATAGGAGACAAGATCTGAAATTCAAACTTGAGGTTCATCAAGATTTCAGCGCAAATGGGTTTTAATTTCAGCTTTTGAAACTTTGTAGAAACAAAGTTATAGCAACAATTCCATGATGACTCTTTTGGAGCAACGTCACCCTAGAATCCAAACCTTTGATATAAAATGTTATTCAACCAACTCACAAAATAGAAGAAAATATAGATCGATGACTTCAAAATCTGTCTCTTCGAGGGGACAACCTCATTTAAATTACACAAATGAATAATTCTTGGATGATTTAAATGAAAAAACCTCCTTTCTATATATAGAAGTCTTTGGGGTTACAGTATAATCAGAGCCAACATAACAATAATAATGCAAGGGCACACCAATAACAATAGTGGGCTTCTATGAGGCACAATAATAACAATATGGGGACAACATGGGCTCAAAAATAATAACAAGGGGCCACAATGATAATAATAATAAGGGAATACACTAGTATTATAGGGACCTAGCAACCATAACCACATACTATGAGTTTCATCTCTTAAATGAGTAATGTACTCGCTCACGCAAAGGTTATTATTGTTGTTCATTCGGGTTGACATGATAGAAACCCAGACTTCCTTGTTTATTTGTGTCCTACCCCATGTTACAATCATAAGCATAATAAGGTTTGAATAATTGAATTGGACTTTCGGTTCTATAGTAGAGGCCATTGGCCTATAACGCCATTTTTTTTATTTTCCCTTCCCTTCATTGATAGGCGTGGTTGGAAAATTTATCTTCTTCTACATTATGAGCTTGAAGAACATGGAAGTATTCTCTCTTTGGAATACCTTCCAAGGGTCTTATGGTTTTATTCAGTAAATTCCCCAGGTGCTTATCTTTGGGTGAACTATCTTTGAATAGATGTTGTATGATAATTAGGTAGTCACCCAATATTTTGATGTTGGATACTTGAACGACTCTAGCCAGCTTGGAGTAAACCATGCAACTCTTCTTGGTTGTTTTTTATTGATCACATAACCTATGCATACGCCTTTTCCAAGTTTCCTTCGGTGACATATAAGACCCTGCCTACTCTTGCCACCCTTTCTTTAACAAATATTTATGAAAAATATTATTCCTAATTTCTTTGACAACTCAACAAACAATTGACTCACAACTTGGCAAGGTCTAGAGCTTCTAGTACATGGTTGATGTCAATTTAATCATTTGAATTTTATTCAAAATTGTATTAAATGTATTATTATTATTATTATTTTTTTTTTAAAGTTAATAAATAGTTCTATCTTTAAGCATAATACATGCATACCTCGATTTTTCCATGTTTTTCAACAAATTATGCAAATGATAATTGTCATTGTATACAACTAAAAGAATTGAAGTGGCTTTTGAATACCACATGAAAATAGTTCTTATTGCTTTTATTGTTAGTTGCATTGATTCTAACTCAACAAGACTTATTATGTGGGGGATTGATCCCAGGCCATTGATGCTGGTTACGACCAAGCTAGTAGCTCCTTATAGGTTGTCTCCTTTACAAAATCCAAAGGGGCAAATGGGTGGGTTGTTATAAACCAATTTTGATTATGCCTTAATTTGGCCCGTTGGTCCTGACTCCCACTCCTCTTTGCCAAGGGAAGAAAAAAGAATGTTGCAGTGAAATTGTTGGCACTGTGATTGAATGATCATTAATTGACTTGACTTATCCTCATACATAGATGTTGATGTATGTTCTTATTCTATTATAGGTAATGAATATACTTACTTTCACCAAGAATAAGTGCTTAGACACATGGAACGACTCCCTAATTTCGGTGATCCCCCCTACAAAATGCCATTTTTGGGATAGTCCATGGTTTCTCGAAAAGTGTTAGTGGTTATGAATTTTTTTTTTGGTAAGTAAAAAATATTTATATTTTTAAAATTTTACATAAAGTATAGTCATGGAGAAATGGAGTAGACAATGTCTAGAATGAGGTGCTACTTACAAAACAAAAACCATGTCTGTCTTGAGGAGAGCATTGGAGAGATCATTTTCCCATGAGAGGGAAACTAGATGGTCTCCCATGATTTTTGATCCAAAGTTATGGAAATATTGCTCCATAACAAAGAGAGTATGACTGACATTGTGGCAACAACAAAATAACAAAACAACATTGAAAATTAAGACAATTAATATGCCTTTTTGGAGAATTTAGTGTGCTTGGTTGAGCTAGTACTTTGGTTGGTCGTTCTCGATCTGGTTGTGTTCAACTTGATCCCTTTGAGTCTTGTCTTATTGAGTCTGTTTCTATTGTTCTAGGTAGAGAAAGGGGTCATCAAATCCTTTAGGAAGCCATGAATGGTATTGCCACATGATATACACTTTTCCTATGTAAGATTTTTCCTCTCTCCACAAGGGTTCTTCCTTGGTTTATCCCTCAATGTCAGCCTGGTTGGCCAAATTCAATGCTTCCCCTCCTTGTTTTGGGGAGTTGCGATAGCCAACAACCTTTTGTTTTTTAGCTTAAGACTATGGGTTAGTAGGACTAGAAGTTTTGTGTCCCTGATGAGAAGCATCCGTTGTTTCTGTCTTGTCATATGAATTAGAGGGGGCCAGAGGAGGGGGAGGAGGGGAAAAGAAATTCCCAAAGCTCTAGACATATACCTGAAGGTAATGCACATACGAATTAGGTAGGAGTTGATTTTTGCAAATTGACCTTCTTCTCTCTCTCTCTCTCTCTCTCTCTCTCAAGTTTCTTCCTGTTCTTGGAGATGTCTACCTAGCGAATTCCAGATGACCCAATGGCCATTTCCTGTATTCCTTCACTCATGGGCCTCTATGGAAGCTATGAGGCAACATATATGCATCAAGATGTATTCATCAAATTGTTCTTTTCCATTACCATGCTAATGAAGGAGAGGCTACCATCTACATTATTTGCCACCTCTCCTGGCCTAACCTCTTTCATGCACCATGATAATCAGATCCGTGAATGCTTCGACACTGACTTCAAGCCTCTTGAATCTCTCAACCTAGTACTAGACCCCCATTTACCAACCAATCCAAGAGTAGAGGAACCAAGGAAATGAATTCTAGGTTGCACGTTAATGGAAAAATTCATGTCTCTCAGTGTTAGTAAATTCCCTTACCTCATTTGTTCCTTCATCACCCGACCGCAATGAATGTCACCATCGATGTGTTCATAAAAAGTCTACCACCCAACCTTTCTCATTAAAAACTCATGCAATGTTGGCCTTGAAAATATGTCATGCCTAGATTGATGTGAAAACAACCAGATTCAGGGGTGGCTATGCCTTTCTCAGGAGGACTAACACATATAATTCCTTTTTTTTTTTAGCCACCCTTGCATCCCATCATTTGAAACAAGCTAACATGGTCGAGCCTTTAGGATTTTGTAGAAAAGGTAGGTTTGCTGGAGCTCGAAACATAAATGGAATGGAGTTGGTTTCTTTGTTCCCCCCTTTGAAAAAACAACTACATAATCATTCCCATTAGATATCCCTCAGTCCTATCACATAAAAGACTATTGCTTCAAATCCTTTACCTTTCCATGCATAACATTATACAAATTTTCACAATTATTCATATTGTAATATGATTTTTTGTAAAATATTTGTGTTTGCCAATTTGGTTTGTCCAAAATTTCGGGTGGAGACTCCACTCATCATCAAAGATATAAAATAATTGAGATGATGTGAATGGGTGCCATGAGGAGAATAAATATAATGGGGATAAACTTAGCCGTTATGAAAAGAATGAATAAATTATTAAAAATAAGTCATATTTCTTTGAAAAAATGAAAGAAAATCAAAGGAAGGGGAGGAAGGAATTGGTATAGGAGAAGAAACTATTAAATATATCATAGGGTAGGGTAAAAGGTCCTAAAACTAAGATTTCAAAGATACTTAAAAATATTAAAAAATAAACTTTGATTTAATTTAAAAAGAAGTAGAGAATAATAATGAATTTAAAAATATTTAAAGAGAGAATTGAAATTCGGATTTAATTTTTTAAATTGATAGCTAAAATATAATGATAATTAAATAAAGTTTTAAATGGAAAATTAAACTTAGATTGGTAGAATTAAAATATATAATATAATATATATATATTTTAATTTACCAATTAAAATTAGAACATAGAATTAAATTATTTTGTTTATTTTTCACCTACCATTTTTTTTTGTGAGTTGATGGTGTTGCCTTTCATTAATATTAAGATTTTACATGATTAGTCCATATACCCTAGATGGTCTAAACCTGCCCAATGGGAAACCAGGTCTGTTGATCATCTAGTTACATCATATCCAGTCCAAAACTTGTAGGTCTGTAATAATTTCAAAGATACAAAAAAAGTTGCTACAACGTTAAAACTATCATCACTACTTCTATTGTAAATTGAATCTCTCAACATAAAATAAAAGGGACTATTCCTCTCGAAAATCCACTGGGGTTAGGTCTCTTGCGTTGGAACCCGGTTGAGAAGAAGGAGTAATGCATGGAATATGTGTTTCAATTCGTGCCATTCATTTGTTCAACTGGACCATGAAGAATTTCATTTGTTGTTATTCTCTTCTTATACTAGCCACCATTTCGGGGGCACCAGGGTGTGTTTGTTACATAGCTGTTAATGCTTCTTCCAACAAAGTTTTGAGGCACCAGTAGAGTAAGATATTCTAAGTATATAACGTTCTCCACCCTCTGGTATGTCTCGGGTCCATGAATAGATCCCCTAATTCGCTGATAAGTTTTTCTTCAATGGGACCCCTTTCATTACCTATTGTATGTTCCCATACCTGGATTGATGATATGACCTTTGCAGACATGGAATTGTGGTAGCGGTGAGCCACTTCATGACCCTAGGTGGCAGTTTTTACTCGGCCATGACCCTTGGGTCCATGGATGGAATTAGTGCCATGACCTCTCCATGAGGTAGGACAAGCCATGGTTAAGTAGACGATGCGTTTAGACTGAGACGACCTAACCAAAAGGTTCAATCACGAACAACTGCAAGGAACTGTAACCTAGGCCAAGTTGATATTGTAAGGGTTGAAATATCCTGATAAAAATCCAACTCTAAGAACTAAAATATGAACTAGATGCACTGTAGTGGAGGAGCCAATAATAAATTTTTATAATGGAATCTCTTAATTGTCAATTGAACCGCAGGATGGCACATGGAAAGGGTTTCTTTCCATCCTGCTTGAAATTGAAATAGGGGTTGAAATGTATACTATAGAGAGTTAGTTCAGTGCAACACACCATACACAAAAGGATTACCCCTTATTTATTCCCATATATGACAAACCACTGCATAATTAAACTCAAGAAATTGATATTAAAACGAAGAACCCCCCTTCCCCCCCAGTTATTAAAGACTACAAGCACTGCAGGGGTTCCACTAACAAATATCATATAATTCACTTCCAGGAAGCATAAAATAAGACCAGGGAACAAAAGCCCATGAGTAATGGTTTTGATACCAAGTTGCAATGCAAGACAAAGATAGGGTCCTTTACGTCCACAACTAGAGTCTTGGCAAATAATTTTCTTTCTAGAGAGCTGACTTGAATGACCATAAATAAAAAATTCTAGAGCATCTTTATGTTAGGATTATACTAAGGGCACATGGGGGAGAGCTTTGCACCCTATTCCAGGTGGTTTAAGGCAAAACAAATGGAAAATTTCACACATACTAGTTTTAAGTGTCGTAAATTCCCATCTAATAAACCAAATAAAAAGATTAGTGCATTTAACCAGAAGCATATTAAGAATGGTGAACAAGAAACCAAAACTGACAAGCAGAGAATAAAATTTCATGAAAGTGTATTGAATAAATTCTACATACCCATAGATAAAAGACCAGAAACCACACCTCGAATCTGGAGACTCCTTTGTGCTATATAAATGTTGCATGCCACATACCAACATCCTCACCATTATTTTACTAGATTGTTGAGCCAATCTTAGAACACATTCCAAACAAAATTGGTAGTTTTTTGGATTCTGTTGAGTATACTGAACCATCATACCTAAATTATCATTAACATAAATTCCTTATCCCTCGGCCTTCCATTCTCGTATGATGTTGCATCTATGGTGGTGGCCACACCACCCCCTTAATTCATTGCTTCTGATCAGTGAGCTCTATGACATTACCCAAATCCCATCAAAATCCACAAGCCATTACTCACCCACACCGAGGAATTTTTCATCGATCATTAGGAACATACAAACTTTGAGATTATGTGAACGGGTGCTACTAGGGGAATAAATAAATTGGGGAGGAAATTAGATATTATGAAAAAAATTGAATTAATTATAATTACTATTAAAAATGAGTCAAATTTCTTGAAAAATAGAAAACAAAATCAAAAGTAGGGGAGGAAGGAATTGGTCGAGAATTATAGGAGATCAAAATTTGAAAGATATGATAGGTCAGGGTAAAATATCCTAAAAATAATATTTTAAAGAGACTTATAAATATTAAAAATCGAACTTTTAATTTAATTTAAAAGGAAACTTATACACATTAAAAATTAAACTTTTAATTTAATTTTAAAAATAAGGATTAGAGAATAATAGTAAAATAAGGAGAAAGATAATAAATACAAAATTAAAAAGAAATCGAAAAATGATTAACAATTGAAAATAAAGAGAACTCTAACTAGGTTCAAACAAAGGGGCGAAAACAAAAATGTGACAAAACAAAGAGAGGAATTATTGGGATGGGTGATGGATAATAAGTTTCCAAGATTGGCTTAGCAAGTAACCATATTCCTTATTGGAATTGTTAGGGCGCTTTTCGATTTTGAGAACTTCCCGAATGATTCGAGGATTATGATAAGGAATGAATACTATGATCTTAGCTTGATTGGAATAGATAAGATGTTGAGTTTCAAAGGAGTGCTCAACAATGGATGACTTAAATGAGATTATGGGCGATATCTGCTATGTGCTCTTTGAGGCAGGCCCAAATGGATCAACTAGATTGACTAATGTAGGATTTACCATAGGAACAAGGATCATGGTAAACACCAGAATATTGAAAGCAGTTTGATTTATTCTTGGCTTATCATAATAAGTGTTTAAGGGTTTTGTATGGTTTCAATTTGGATTTCATATTTTTCTTAGATAAAATCTTAGCAATCTAGGTTGTAGTCCCTTTAAAGGTAGAGTAACGACGACATTATGGGGAGATGGTTCCAAGTCTTTAGGTTTAAGGTTTTTGACATTACAAAAAGCTTTATTTATTTGAGAGATGGTATATCCATTGGCGTTGAAGGCTTGCGTTAGGTGGGACTTTTCTTTATTAAAGAACCGAGGATCATAAATTCTAGGGTATTTAGAAATAAGGATCTTAAGGGAACTAAAATTCCCCGAAGGGTGATGATGAGAAAGGGTGTGAAGATGTCAATGAATATGGGCTTTCTTCCCATAAATCTGGTGGGTGAGGGAACCATCGGATGATGGGTTACAAGGACATCAAGCAAGGGAAGGGATTTATCTGATTCTATATCCATGGTGAATTAAATATGTGAAGAAATGTTATTAAGATGGGCATGGAATTCATGGATAAAACGAAGGCCATGAGGTAAAAATGACTAAAGTGTTGTCCACAAATTGAAACAAACACTTTGGATTTAGATGCCAAGAGTTTAAGGTCAAGATTTCAAAGTGTCCCATATAGATATTAGCCATAATTGGGAATAAGGAGGAACACATGACGTGCCTTCAGTTTGTTCATAAATAGTTCCTTTGAATGAAAATAAAGTGGAAGAGAGACATACTTTTCGAAGGTTTAGGGTTTCAGAATCTACAAGCTTGACAAAATTGAGATGGCCTCAAGAACAAGGATCTTAGTGAACATGGACACTACATCAAAACTAACCATTATGTCATTCTCATACATATGAATCTTCTTTATTTTGAGTATGAAATCAGATTAATATTTAATTAAATAGGGTGAAGATCCAACAAATATTAGATATTTTTGGCTAAGAAGTGGCCAAGGGCATGCATAGGGGCCCCTATGGAATTGAAAATAGGTATAGAGGAATACAATATATGTGAATCTTAGGTTGGCTATAAAATTTGAAGGCTTGGGGGGTATGGAGAATGAGATTTTTATGAATGGAGGGTTCAAGGGAAGATGATTTTATAGTTTTAGTGGAAAGATTAGAGATTGAATTAATGGTGTTTTTGGAAGGAATTTTATAAGAGGAGGAATAAAGTAGGTCTAACATTTTTGAATAATAATATAAAGTATTCATAATGATAGAAGGATTACCTTTGTCGAATGTAAGGATGACGATGTCGAGGTTTTCATTGAGGTCCTTTCTGGCTCGGAATTCTTCCTTAGGTAAATTAGGCTTAGGGGTTTTACTTTGATGAAGGATCCTACCATAATATTGTTATGTCCCTATAATACTAGTGTATTCCCCTTATTTTTATTGTTAATGTAGCCCCCTATTGTTATTGTTGTGCCCATGTATCCCTCATGTTGTTATTGTTGCTCCACATAGAAGCCCACTATTGTTATTGTTGTGCCCTTACATTATTATTTTTATGTAGGCTATGATTATATTATGACCCCTTAGACTCCTATATATACTAAGCAGGTCTTATCATTTGTATATTCCAAGAATTGTTCATTTATGTAATGTAAATGAGGCTTCCCCCTTGAACGGGTTAATTTTCAAGTCATTGATCTATCTTTTATTTATTTTGTGAGCTGATTGCATAACATTTGGTATCAGAGCTTTGGATTCCAGTTTTTTTTTCACAGGAAAATCTGGGCAGATCAACCCCAAAAGGAATCTTTTAAAGCCCGTCATCCAGACTAGTAGGGCCTAACCTCAAGGGCGTCGAGGAGAATTGACCCTGTGACCTCCTGATCGGTGAGGTACTTAATAACGAGGACTCGACCAATTGAGCTAACCCTTGGGGCTTAGGTTTCGCTTCTTCAAATTGGTCATCTTGGAATTTCCGCTATAATTTTTTTTCTATGAAGATTTAGAATATTAAATTGCAACCACATGTATCCTAAATATTGGTGAACGTTTTGTATGAATTTCAGATCTTTGTTAGCTAAATTTTCGGAGATATGATATGAGGAAGTTAGGGTTTTCGTAGGCTCCAAAATTCCATCTCAAACATGTGACCTAGGTAAAATCATCATAAATTTCTCGCTAAGTATCAAAATTAAATTTCGTAAGATGTGAATAAAATCACTCGGATTGTGGTTTTTCATGTATCGTTTTCAGGGCCAAAGGTCGAAAAATTGAGATGTGGCACTCCATACAAGTTTTCTCTACTAAACTAGTCTATAATCAGGTCACCATGGGAGATTGAGCATAAATATTTCTTGAGGAATCAAATCTTAGCCTGACTTATGAGGTTGGAAATAAGACTCAGAGGGCCACCATAAGACAAAATTTCAGACCTTCGAGATCCAAACTTACAGAGATACAACAACTTCAATATCGAGCTCCTAAAAAGAAAAAAAAAAGGTTTGTATTTTTTTAAATTTTGCATAAATTTTGTTTGAAAAGTCAATTTTAAGTGATTCAAAGGGAATATTGAAGCATAGAGATCAATATTTGGTTCTAAAATTCCTCCTAAAGAAAATAATTCCACACATATTAAGCCCTTAGAAAGTTCTACTATGAATCATGAAGAGGAAGAATTGCAACATGATGTATCAAAATTACGGGACCAAGTGCAACAAATTTCACTCTCACAAAGAGAAAACAAAGATGGCTTAAAAGGGGACATGGATGGCTTAAAAGTAGAAATAAAAGGCGACATGAATGGTTTAAAAGCAGACATGGAAGGTTTGAAGGAAGGTTTGACAAAGTTACTACAAGAAATGCTTCCTAATAGCGAAAAGGTATTCCATGAAACTCATAAGGAGAAAAAAAGGAATATGAATTATGATTTTAGAGTCCCTAATGTTGGGTTTAAGACCCACCACATTCCAAATATAGATATGAGTAAATTTGATGGCAAGGATCCAATAACATGGATACTACAGGTGGAGTAATATTTGATCTCCATGATGTGAAACACACACAAAAGGTACACATTGCATCTTTATATTTAGAACCCAATCAATTTGTATGGCATCGATAACTTTGTTCTCATAAACTACTTTTCAATTGGTCAATTTTTACAAAGGAAATGATAGCACATTATGAGGATACAAATAGAAACACCTTCATTAGCCAATTGATAAATTTCAAACAAAAGGGTTCAATGGCAGAGCACATTGAGGACTTCCAAAAATTGAATATCAGGGTAACTGATATCCCATAGGAGCATAGGATTGATGTCTTCATAGAGACTTTGAAGGATAACATCCAACATGAAGTTCACCTTTGGGAACATGATTCATTGGAGAAGGCATTTAGGGTGGCAAGAAAAGTTGAAAGAAAAATTATGGAAATAAGGAAATATACACTCACAACTATAAAGATGGAAGTGTTGTTGCTCCTACCCTTCCACAACCTACAAGGTTGATGCCACAACAATTAGAGGAAAAAGAGAAAAAAGGCTTTGTTATAGTTGTGATAACAAATTTTCTGAAGGTCACAAGTTGCTGAGAAGAAATTATTCTACATAGATTGTGAAGAGGAGGAAGAAAATGAACAAGGAACATCAAAATAGGAAGATATACACCAGGAACCAACCCCAGAGAAAGAAGAAATGAATACGAAAATATCTTGTAATGGATTGGCAGGAATTACCACTCAAACTCTCAAGATATAATATATATCCAGAATAAAAAGGTAATAGTTCTGAATGATTCAGGTAGTACCCATAATTTTATTCATTGTAAGATAACTAAGGAATTGAATTGCTTCCTATATCTAGCACCAAATTTTCAAGTGATGGTTGTGAATGGAGGAACTACAAATTTTTCTGGAAAGTTCCATAATACCAAGCTTAACATGGGGGAATATGTATTGAATAGTCCAATTCTTTCCATTCTAATGGGTGGTGTTGATATTGTACTAGGAGTCCATTGGTTATAATATTTGGGGACAATAACTTTTAATTTTCAAGAAATTTTCTTGATTTTTTTTGGGAAGGAAAGGAAGTTTAATTAAGTGCTATTGTAGGGAAACTAGGAAAGATAATCAGTTCTAATGGCATGACAAAGCTTCTGAAGAAAGAAAAATATGGTGTAATTGCACAATTATGCTCACTAAAGTTTCAAACATCGAAATCATCTATTTATCCAGACCTTCAAAAAGTATTGGACAATAATTCTAAGGTATTTGAGACTCCCAAAGGCCTCCCACTTATTTGTGATCACGATCATGCTATTCATTTGATTTCAAGAAGTATTCCTCCAAACATCATACCTTACAGATATCCCTATGCATAAAAGAGTGAAATTGAACGTATGGTTGCATAAATGCTAGAGGCTGGTATAAATCAACCTAGTCAAAGTTCTTTATCTGCTCTAGTAGTATTGGTGCACAAGAAGGATGGATCGTGGAATATGTGTTTGGATTATAGGGAGATCAATAAGCTCACTATTAATGATAAATTTCTGATTGCTGAATTGCTGGATGAACTTCACCGATGACGCAGGAGGTCAATTGAACAACAACTGAACAACAATTGAACAACAATTGAACAACAATTGAAAAGAAACTGAACAACAATTGTACAACAACTGAAAAGCAATTGAACAACAACTAAACAAAAATTGAAGAGTAGCCGGTCTCGCGTTGACTTTCCCTTTAGAAGATAGGTGCTTCGCTCTATGTTGTTGATCTCCTCTCTCCAGATCTAATGGTCGGCAGTGACATCGCAAATCACAATTTCTCTCGTCCAAGGTTCATTCACTCCTAAATGATGTAATGTGATATAATCCAATGCTCAACAATTAGTCAATCATCCAATGGTTGATAGCGATATCGCACAGGAAACTTGCGCGAAGCTTACCTGCCTCACGGAGCCGATATGGTTTATAAACCTTTATCTATAAACCTTGATCTATAAATATTCGGGTCCAGGTTTAGACTTAAAATATGATAATTTTAAACCCATATATCCCTTGGATAACAGAATCCATTAGATCCTACAGCTCACAGGACTTCAACTAACACACCGACAACCAAACAGCTCAACCCCATAGTTGATTATGACATAAGCAGTTGAAATTCAGGTCAATGGTTAGGATAGAGTACAGGACTTCAACCACGATCAAACCTTTCTATGCTCTTCTACTTCTGTCCTTAATACTAATGACCGCGATTAACACTTAAATACTGAGATTAACAATTAAAATATGAAAAACAGAGAAAATACCTAGATGCGCTTCAAAACACAAATTCACAGAGGTAAACGAGAGTTTTCAACATAATTGACACATAGTCACACATTGAATCAATTTATTCAATAAACTAATAGTTATAGAGTCTTGGTCTTCTCGCTCAATTACAACAAATTAACAGACCTCTGTTTCAATCTTAAAACCCTCTCTCTCACTCAACTCTCACCTCTCTCTCAATCCTCAATCATCTCAGCTAATCCTTCTTCATTACATTTTCTTCTTTTTATGAATCAAATCCTATTCTAACTGTACGAACAACTTGATCTCTATTTTTAATCAATCTAACAGTCAAATCTCTATTTTCAAGCTCTATTACACATCTATGCTAACAAATTTATCCCTTAGTCTAAAATAAGACAATTTCCTAACTATTACAATAATGAATTATAGATCATTTTCAAGAGATCCAACCCTCTCGATTAAAACTGAATTTTGACCACTCAGGTCAATCAAATTCAACTCATTTAGCCACAAAATGTGAACAAACCTTCACATTGCTGGCTAAATCCAGATGCTCCTGTATCGGACTCTCGGGGAAGAAAAGAATCACCTCTCAGACTTTCAGGGTTTACTTCATACTTCTGCAACTCTGCTGTTGCCAACCAACTAACATCCTCCACTGGCTATCCTTTCCATTAGACTAGATATTGATAATAAATCTGCTCTCTGGTTCTTCTAGATACTCTTTTCTCCAAAACAGCTTCCACCTCTCTCTTAACTGTCTTTGGCATTTGTTCTTCCCAGTTCAAAGTTTGAACTTCATCTTCTATAGTTTCCTCTTGTAGCTCTGTCTCTATCTCTTTTTATGGATACAAATATGCAACATTAAAGATAGGCGATATTCCAATCCCTTATGGCAATTCAATTTCATAAGCATTAGTTGAAAACTTTCTTACAATTCTACATGGTCCTATCTTTTTCATTTTTATTTTAGTGTAAGTATTATTAGGAAATCTTTCTTTTCTCAAATATACCATCACTAAATCTCCCACTTTGAATTCTTTCTCTCTTCTTTTCATATTTGCTCTTTGTTTGTATTTGCCACTGCTTTCTTGCAATCTACCTTTGACATCTTCTTGTAGTCTCGACATCTGCTCTGCAATCTCTTCAGCTTTTGCACTTCTTGTCTCCTATTTACCCAAATTTATGAGCTCATACACACCTCTTGGATTCATCCCAAAAACAATCTGAAATGAACTCATTCCAGTACTTTGGTTTGGAGTGTCATTATAAGCAAACTCAGCCTGAGCTAGTGCTAAATCCCACTGCTTAGGATTTTGATACGCTAAACTTCTCAATTTTTTCACCAAGCTTCTGTTTACTACTTTGGTCTATCCATCTGTTTGAGGATGGTATGATGAACTGAAACTGAGGTTAGCTCCTAGTTTCTTCCAAAAATTTCTCCAAAAATGTCTTACAAACTTTGTATCTCTATCAGACACAATACTTATAGGTAATCCATGTAATCTTACAATTTCTGAAAAAAATGGATTAGCAATATGTGTTGCGTCACTAGTCTTTTTACATGCAACGAAATGTGCCATTTTGGAAAATCTATCTACCACAACATAAACATAATCATTCCCCCTTTGAGTTTTAGGTAACCCCAAATCCATGCTAACTGCATCCCATGGTCGGTTTGGTACTGGCAATGGCTGGTACTATCCTATATTTTGGCTTCTCCCTTTTGCATGTTGACATATCCTGCACTTCTCAACAAATCTCTTAACATCATTTTGCATCTTTGGCCAATAATAAAAAGCATTTACTTGAGCAAAGGTTTTGTCTTGTCCAAAGTTACCAGTTAATCCTCCACTATGTTTCTCCTTTATTATGTTCTCCCTCATAGAACATTTCGGAATACACAACTTGTTGCCTTTAAACAATAAACCTCCTTGGATAAGATAATATAAGCGCTGAATTCAGTTATGAACATTTGTATTTTGAACTGCTACGTAAATATCTTTGAAATCTGCATCATCTTTATACATTTCAACCATTTCTTCAAATCCTACAACACCAACTTTTAATCCTTGCACAATGAAATTTACCTTGCTTAAAGCATCATCGACTTTATTCAACTTACCACTTGTGTGCTTTATCACAAAAGTAAATCTCTGCAAAAGCTCTACCCACTTGGCATGTTTCTGGTTCAATTTCGGCTGGATTTTTACGAATTGTAATGCATGATTGTCAGAATACAATATAAATTCCTTTGGTAGCAAATAATGTCCATTTTTTTAAGGCTTGTACAATAGCATAAAATTCTTTATCATAAGAAGAATACTTCTTCTTCGCTTCATTTAATTTCTCACTAAAGTATGCTACTGGTCTCTGTTCCTGACTCAAAACTGCTCCAATTGCAACTCCACTAGCATCAGTTTCAACTTGGAATACTTTTTCAAAACTAGGCAAAGCTAAAACTGGTTTCTCTATTATTTTCCTCTTCAACAACTTAAAATTCCTTTCTGCTACTTTTTTCCACTTGAACAGCTGATTAGTCTCCTTGATTGTTTCAAGAATTGGTGCACAAATCTGACTAAACCCTCTAATAAATTTCCTATAAAAACTTGCAAGCCCATGAAAACTTCTTACCTCAAATATATTCCTTGGAATAGGCCAATTCCAAATTGCTTGGAATTTCTCTGGATCCATTTTCAACCCTTCTTTAGAAACTACAAATCCTAGGTAAATTAATTATTCTTCCATGAAACTACATTTCTTCAGATTTATCAGTAGTTTCTCTTCCTGCAAAGTTCTTAAAACCGATTTAAGATGCTCCAGATGTTATTCCTTACTTCTACTAAAAATTAGTATATCATCAAGATAAACAATAACAAACTTGCCTGCATATTCCTTCAAGACTTCCTTCATCAATATCATGAACGTGCTAGGTGCATTAGTGAGTCCAAAAGGCATCACCAACCACTCATACAACCCACTATTTGTTTTGAATGCAGTTTGCCATTCGTCTCCTTCTCTAATTCTTATTTGATGATATCCACTCTTTAGATCTATTTTGGTTAAATAATTTGGCCCACTCAAACAATCCATCAAATCATCCATGCATGGCTAAGGAAATATATACTTGATATTGATCTTGTTTATGGCTCTCAAATTTGTACACATACGCCGTTCACCTCATTTCTTTGGACTGAGTACTGTTGGCACATCACATGGACTAAGACTTTCTCTGATTAGTCCCTTATCCATCAGTTCTTGCACTTGTCTTCAAACTTCTGCATTCTCTTGAGGAGTTAATCTGTACGCTGCTTTGTTTGGAAAACTTGCTTCTGGTATTAGATCAATATGATGACTAATACTCTTGATTAGTGGCAATGCATTTGGAAACTCATCCACAATAATACCAGCGAAATCATTTAACAAAGTTTTGATTTCTTTAGGTAAATCATCTAAGTTTGTGGAGGTTAAAGTTACCTTAGGTCTCCCTACAACAACAAAATGCATTTCTTCACCTTTTCCTACCTCTTGCAACAACTCCTTTCCACTCATCAGCATAATAATATTTCCAGGTGCTCCTTTGTCAGTGTCATCCTTCAATGACAGCAGTGTATGTTTATTTCCATTCTTCTCCAGAGTATAAGTATTTTTCCTCCAATCATGAATAGCTATCAGATCAAACTGCCACAGTCTCCCCAACAATACATGACATACATCCATTGGCATTACATCACACAATATCACATCCTTATACGTACCAATCTGTATCTCTACCTTGCATTGTTCTATCACAATAATATGATGTCCTTTCTGCAACCACGACACTTTGTAAGGAGCAGGGTGTATTGTCTTCACTAATCCCATCTTTTCCACCATCTCTGTAGAAACAAGGTTATTAGTACTTCCACTGTCAATAATCACTTTACAACATTTACCTTTGGATTTGCATGTAGTTCTAAATATACTCTTCCTCTGAGCTAGTTCTTCAGTCCCTTTCTCTGCCTTAAGCAATGCCCTTTTCAACAACATGGATTCTCCTACTTTAGGGGATTCTCCCTTTTCTATAATTCAAGTTGTTTCTTGCTTTGCTTCAACCACATTTGCATTCCTCTTACTTGCTGTTCTGTTATGAGGATAGTCCCACGATACATGTCCCCATTCTCCACATGTGTAACACCGAATATCTCTTCCTCGACCTCTTCCTCTCGGGACAAATCTTCCTCTATTAAAATCTCCCTTCTGTGTCAGTCCACTACTTGAACTTCCTGTTTCGTGCTGATGTTGCTGAACCCTTGGTTCGGTAGTTCCTCTAACTCTTACTAAACTTTTCCCTCTATTCCTCTGATTTTGTTTTCTCAACATCTTCTCTTCTGCCTTCAAACCTGCTTGATAGGCGTCTTCAATGGTTTTCAGACTCAACAAGATGATCTCATCCTATATGTTGTATCTTAAGCCATTGATATATCTAGATAACTTCTCCATACAATCCTCTGCATGTTTTTCTCTAATACTCAATTTATAAAACTCTTATGTGTATTCTTTAACAAACATTCCTTTTTGCCTTAAATTCTGTAACTGTTTGAAAATATTTAACTGATAATCTTTTGGCATAAATTTAGCTTTCATTTTACCCACCATTTTATCCCATTGCTTGATCTTGGACTTTCTTTTTCTTGTTCTGGATGTTTGTAGCTCATCCCATCAAATAGCTGCATGACCCTTCAATCTAGTAACTACAAATTTCACCTTCTTTCTATCATCAATCTCTTCATAGTCAAAATATTTGTCCAGTGAATTGATCCAATCCATTAGCTCTTCTGCGTTGGGACTCCCTTAATACACAAGAATTTCTACCTTTAGTTTTCCACCTACTTTAGCCAACATCTTGATAACTTTGGTAGTTTCATTTTCCTCCTCTTCTTCTTCCTCAGAAGATTCTTCTGCAACACTTTCAACTCCTTCATCTGGTGCTCTCCTCTACGCAGTCTCCATTGTATCCATCCTTGTACGCAGACTCCAGATCTCCTCTAACAAAACTGCATTTGCTTCAGGTCTTCCTCAATCTATGCCAATTCCTCTCCTTGGTGGCGTGTTTATTGCAATCAAACTCAATCTCTGTGCTCTAATACCAAACATGACGCAGGAGGTCAACTAAACAACAACTGAACAACAATTGAACAACAATTGAACAACAACTGAACAACAATTGAAGAACAACTGAACAACAATTGAACAACAACTAAACAATAATTGAATAGCAATTGAGCAATAATTGAACAACAACTGAACAACAATTGAACAACAATCGATCTCGCATTGACTTCCCGCATTGAATTTCCCTTTAGTAGACATGCGCTTCTCTCTGTGCCATTGATCTCCTCTCTCCAGATCTAATGGTCGGCAATGACATTGCAAATCGCAATTTCTCCTAGCCAAGGTTCATTCACTCCTGAATGATGCAATGTGATATAATCCAACGATGAACAATCAATCAGTCATCCAACAGTTGACAGTGCTATCGCACAAGGAACTTGTGCGACGCTTACCCGCCTCACGGAGCCGATATGGTTTATAAACCTTGATCTATAAAGATTTGGTTATGGGTTTAGACTTCAACTCTGATCATTTTAAACCCCGATACCCCTTGGATAACAAAATCCATAAGATCCTACAACTCATGGGACTTCAAATAACACATGATCTACCAAACAACTCAACCCCGTAGTTGATTATGACGTAAGCAGTTGAAATTCAGATCAATGGTTAGGATAAAGTATGGGCCTTCAACCACGATCAAACATTTCTATGCTCATCTACCCCTGTCCTTAATACTAATGCCCGTGATTAACACTTAAATACTGATATTAACAATTAAAATACGAAAAACAAAGAAAATACCCGGATGCGCTTCAGAACGCATATTCACAGAGGTAAACGAGATATTTCAACAGAATTTACACATAGTCACACACTGAATCAATTTCCTCAATAAAATAATAGTTACAGAGTCTTGCCTTCTCGCTCAATTACAACAAATTAACAAACCTTTGTTTCAATCTCAAAAAAATCTCTCTCAATCCTCAATCATCTCAACTAATCCTTCTTGATTACATTTTCTTCTTTTTATGAATCAAATCCCATTCTAACTGTACGAACAACTCGATCTGTATTTTTAATCAATCTAACAATCAAATCTCTATTTTCAAGCTCTATTACACACCTATGCTAAAATATTTATCCCTTAGTCTAAAATAAGACAATTTCCTAACTATTACAATAATGAATTACATATCATTTTCGAGAGATACAGTCCTCTCGATCAAAACTGACTTTTGACCACTCAGGTCAATGAAATTCAACTCATTTAGCCACAACATGTGAACAAAATTTCACATTGTTGGCTAAGTCTAGATGCTCCTGCATCAACTGAGCTGGATCTCCATACAAGATATCATCAAATTAGAATGAAGATTGAAGACATTCCAAAAACAACATTCAGAACTCATGAGGGTCATTATGGATTTTTGGTCATGCATTTTGGCGTTACTAATGCAACTTCAACATTTCAAGGTTTGATGAATTCCATTTTCAAACCCTTCCTTAGAAAATTTGTGTTTGTATTTTTTGATGATATACTAATTTGCAACAAGTCTTGGAAGGATCATGTTCATCATAATGACATGGCGCTCAAACTATTGGAGGAGAAACAATTATATGCAAAAACCTTCAAATGTTTCTGGAGTACAAGAGGTGGAATATTTGGGTCATATTGTTTCTCATGAGGGTGTTAAGATAAACCCTAACAAAATTAAATCCATTAAGGAATGGAAAATCCCCACAACCATAAAGCATCTTCAAGGATTTCTTAGGTTGACAGGGTATTATCGCAAATTTTTTAAGAATTATGGGAGAATAGAAACAACTCTAACAACGTTACTGAAGAAAGATACATTTTCTTGGACTCCAGAAGCAATAAAGGCCTTTAAACATCTTAAAGAGGCAATGTGCCAAGCACCAGTATTATCTACGCCAGACTTTACAAAAACATTTATTGTTGATTATGATGCCTCTGAAAATGGATTTAATGTTGTTTCAATGCAAGAAGGAAGACCCATTGATTTTGAAAGTCATCCAATCAAAGGAAAGTATTTACACAACCTATTTATGAGAAGGAAACATTGCAAATACTACATGCACTAATGAAATGGAGACCTTACCTAATGGGAAGAAACTTTAAGGTAAAAACATATTATGATATTATAAAATACTTTTTGGAACAAAGATTATCTTAAAAAGAGCAGGAAAAATGGGTCACAAATATGTTGGGTTCTGACCTTGAAATCATCTACAAAAAAGGGAAGAAAAATGTTGTTGCAGATTCACTCTCAAGAAAGGACAAGGATGTGGAAGCATTTCTTTATGCCATCTCTATTATCCAACCTAATTGGATAACTGAAGCAAGATGAATGGAAGAATGATGAAGAGGTGTGGGCACTAATTAAAAAGTTGCAGCAAGATCCCAGTACATCTGATACATTTAGCTAGAAAAATGATTCATTATGGTACAAAGATCACTTATATCTTTGTAGTAATTCCCAACTCAAGCAAAAGATTCTTTTGGAATTGTACACCTCTCCCTTAGGAGGTTACTTAGGATTTTTAAAAACTTACCACAGGGTCAAGAGGGAATTCTTTTTGGGATGACCTTAAATCTGATATTCAGAAGTTTGTGGCAGAATATTAGGTTTTCCAACAAAATAAAGTTGAGATAATTAAGACCCCGAGTATGTTACAACCTTTAGGCATTCCAAGTCAGTGTTGGGAGGAGGTCTTGATGGATTTTATCAAGGGTTTACCCAAGTCCGAAGGAAAGAGTATCATCATGGTGGTAATTGATAGACTTACCAAGTATGCACACTTTTGTGCATTATCTCATCCTTTTAAAGCTAGTACAATTGATACTTCATTTATGGAAACAATTCAAAAGCTACATGGAAACCCAAAGATTATTGTAAGTGATAAAAGTCCCATTTTCACTGGAAATTTTTGGACGAAATTATTTTCTTGCCTTGGTACTCAATTAGCTCGTAGCTCATCTTATCATCCTCAATCTGAAGGGCAAACTGAGATAATGAACAAATGTTTGGAAGGATATCTTCATTGCTTTTTATCTGATAAACAACCATAATGGGTCAAGTGGTTACATCTAGTTGAATGGTGGTATAACACTTCCTTCCATACTGCAGCAAAAACGACCCCATTTATGGCACTTTATGGATATCATCCACCATCCATCACATCATCTTTAAGATAAAATTCTAATGTTAAAGCAATGGAAGATCACATCAAGCATCAACAACAAGTTCTCCAACTCTTAAAGGACAACCTCACTTTGGCACATAATCGAACGAAACAACAGGAAGATCAACAACATAGTGAAATAAGTTTTGATGTAGGTAACTGGGTATTTTTACAGCTACAATCATACAAACAAATGTCCCTTAAGCAATCTAAGAAGGATAATAAATTATCACCCAAGTATTATGGTCCTTACAAGGTGTTGCAAAAAATTGGTACTATGGCATACAAATTGGAGCTGCCTACATCATCCCAAGTACACCTAGTTTTCCATGTTTCATGCTTAAAGAAGGTTATCAGTGACAAGGTCATAGTTCAAATAGTATTTCCAGAACTTGACAAAGAAGGAAAAATCATATTTGAGCCTGAAGCAGTCAAGGAAACAAGAACCCGACATCCAGTGGAAGAACTTACTTGCTGAAGATTCCACATGGGAGGATGAGAATTTTATATAGAAGCATCCAGAACTACTCAAACGTTGAGGACAACACTTTTTTGAAGGAGAGGGGCATGTTAGGTCCCTATATTACTAGTGTATTCCCCTTATTGTTATTATTAGTGTAGTCCCTTATTTTTATTATTGTGCCCCATAGAAGACCACTATTGTTATTGCTGTGCCCTTACGTTATTATTATTATGTAGGCTCTAATTATATTTTGACCCCTTAGACTCCTATATATACCAAGGATGTATTATAATTTGTATCATCCAAGAATTGTTCATTTACTTAATGTAAAGGAGTTTTCCCCCTCGAAGAGGCTAATTTTTAAGTCATCGATCTATCTTTTCTTCTATTTTTTGAGCTGGTTGCATATCTTGTCAGATTTTTTATCAATAGAGTATATGATTTTTAATTCAAGGGAAATTAAGTCCACGATAATATTGGTAAAATTAGGAGAATAATATTTTTTAGAATCAATAGAATATGAAGGGTTCACTTAATTAAAATTTGAAAAAGAGGAATATGAGGAAATATTATCGAGGGGAAGAATAAATACAATTCTCAATATTATGGGTTAAATGGGAAATAAAGGCCAATGCGATAGGTTTTATAGCCAAAGAGTTAGAGGCAAAAGGAGATGATTTTAAACTGTTATGAATTCATTTTTCAGAAAACATACAAGGGGCTAGATTACTAAATGGAGAATTAAGACATCGATTGGCCAGTTTAGCATTAGGTTGGATTTCGACTTTACAGGTTGAGTTATGATGATGAGGATTAGAAAATTGAAAGACAATCAAAGGGGATGAGAGATTAGATGGGAAGAGTAGTACAAGTGATTTATTTTTAGGAGAACCTAGACTATGGTTGGAGGACTACAGGAAGATAACAACTTGTTCGTAAGAGGTGGTAGTAACCCAATAGGCAAATGGGATAAAGCACATTTGAAAAGGTGCATCAGTATGAGGTCCAAATGCATGCTTATAGTTATGATGAACTCATGCTAGTATGTGCTCTCATTTACAAGTGGCAAAAGAAATAAGAGAAAAACAATCAACATACCTGCAAATTTCGTCAAGCATGCCACTTGTGCCTAAAAAAAAAAATCTAGAATTACGAAAAGATTATTAATAAAGAGTGCATAGTCTTTGATAGATGCCATGAACAAGGGCACTATCAATCTAATTTCAAAGGCAATAAAACTTTAATTAATTTCCAACTAGCAATTAGTAACTTTTCCCAATGTTTATTAGAAGATTTTGGTAGCCCCATAGATCCAAAACATTCTCAGGGTCAAGCCTAAGAAAAATTACTTAGGGGGAGGTATATTATGGACTACATCACTATTGTATGGAAATTTATGGGATGCGTTCATGTTTCAGGCATACCAAGCTTCCTACCAATACACATTTGTTAAATGTGTAGTGATATTTATGTTTATGACCAAAACGTGCTAGGCCTAATGAGATTCTAGGTGCATGTGCTATGGTTTTAATAGTGAATAATGAGGATAAAGCTTTGCACAATTTTATATTCCCAATGAATATTCAATGTTTACAATTTGATTATAAACACTTTTCCCATGTTTCTTCTTCTTTAGTTATAATATGTAGAGATTTATTTAAAGATAAGTGTCATGCGAAAACCATATGAATCAAGCTTGTCCAAGGAATTTCTAGACAAATTGTTTAAAAAAATAATAATGTGATATAAGCTTATATCCACATTTTGTATATAATTATCAAGCTTACTTATGTTAATTAAAAAAAAAAAATCAAGTTAACAATTAAAAATAATAATTTAAACTGTTCAACATGGAAATTAAATTGAATAAAACATTACAAGTGATAATTCCTCCTTCATTTCCAAACTTATATAAATTCAATGTTCAATACCTAAAACAAGAACACATGGAATTGCTTTGCCACACATTTCGAATACTTGTAGTACTAGTGCACATATTCACAATCATTTGTACTCGAGTGCAATTCCTCCTTCATTATACTCCCAATTGGTTTCAAATTTCAATTTTATCCTTTGACAATGATGCTCCCTTTAGGATATTCTCTATTGTCGATTTATAAATTTTGCCTCTGTCATGGCTATATTTTTCTAATCATTGGGCTATTACATTGTAGTAGTGTTGAGGAGAATAAGCCTAGATCATTTTATTGAATGTAAATTTTAAGGCCCAACCACTTCTAAAGTTATTGCAAGGAATACCTGTAAGAATTTGGTTACCTCAATCTCCTAGTAATATTATGCATTACAAAAGAATTGATATGCAAGGATCTAGATATCAAAGTTAATTTATAGTCAAAGTGATTTGTAGTTCCAATGAGAATCCAAGGCCATGTTTATCAAGTCAATACACACTAACTTCCAGAGCAAGCCAAGTTCTATGTACCAATATAAGTGGATATCGATGGTCATCCACCTACCCTAGTGGCTCAAAGCACAATTCTCCATCTTGGCAAAATTTTCTACATTTTTTTGGGTCCTAAACTTCTGGGGTAATTTTGAGGCCCTAAGTGATGTTTTTTTGACATGGCGGAGACATAGGCTATAACCATAAGAAAAGACTAGGTTAGTTCGAAATATGTAATTCATGGCTAAACCTTTATAACTAGCTACCGAGCATACCAAACAAATATTGTATGCAAAATTTAGGACTCCGAGAATTTGACATACCAACTAACCTCGGCGGGGCCCATTAGCCTTTTGGCGTTTCATCTCCTAGGGCTAGGTTTTTGGATGTTTAGGTTTTCCTCATTGCTTCTAATGTGAAAAAGGGCCTCCCAACCTCATTATAACTTACTCTAACAAGGGTATAGCCATCACATCTCTTCTCAAAGATAAGATAACACCATTCAAGTTATTTTGTTTTCATTCTACATTTTATAGTTTTAACATTTCCCATTTATTAATAGAAGTCAAGTTTCATTGTATCTCTATGTTTTGGTTATAAATATGTATTTCATTTCATTCCCTTCACAAATTTGGATCATGTATCATGTTGGTGTACTAGATTTAGAGCTAAAGAGATTTAGTTTGCTTAACATGACCATGAACATAACATGACTTGAACATTATATTTCTCGATGGTGGTCTTTCTCAGACTACTTCCCTACCATTGTAAATATTATTTAGATTATATGTATTATTTTTATTAGTAGATGATCTTTTATGGCGATACCTAATAGTACTAAGAATTAACAACAAATCTCGACAACTAACCTAGGTTATGGATATATCCAAAATAGGGTAAACAACAACACACTTGTCTTCCTAATAAAAAGGTTGCAATAGGAAATCAATTTCCAGAACCTACACTAAAATAATACCCAAAATTAACACAATGCTATGTTCACTGCCCAAAATTGTTGAGGATAGTTCATCTTGAAGTCACACGAATGGTTAGATGTGGACGTGTGTATTGTTAGATCATAAAGTTTTGAGTTCACCACTCAATAGAGCATGTGTTGAAGAAAAATTCCATGCATATGAAGCTATGACCAATGCTAATGAGAAATCATGGATGAAAAATGGGGCTTCCTTGCAAGACAAAGAGACTATTACTGGTGAACATCTCTATCCAGTAAAAGAAAAATAATTTGCAATGGTTTGGTGATTGACTTGGGTTTGGAAACAAAGATTCAACTATGGGAGTGAACTAAAAGGACCCATCTAGTTATGAATGTAAGGCTTAAAGTAATTTATCATGTGCAATTCTTGAAATGGTTTACTATTCCAATGCAAGTGTTACCAGTCCTATATTTTATACAAATTATTCATATGAGACTATGAGATGCATGATGATACTAACCCAATGGATCAAATTGTTGTATTTTCGAATGAAATTTAGGCATAAAATTGATGTATCATACAAGACTTTTGTGATGGTAATCCTACAAATAGCCATCATGCTATTCTAGAAAAAATAATTTGACTCAAGATTATCATTGAAATGATCCCTAAAGTAATGACTTTAGCTACAGGTGGATAGATACCAACACATTACAAACTTAATAGATAATATTTCAAAAAAGCATCAATTTATACCCATGACCTCTATTTTGTGTGGTTTTGCCAACCTGTATTTTACAAAACACTACCTTATATTTTATAAAACACTACCTTGTATTCCATACCTCGTGACTTGTCGCTGTTATTCCTAATTTCATGGCAGTTTTTCTATAAGAGGCTTATTTTTAAAGTGCAAAAGCCTCTCAATCCAAGTATAGCGAAAAGCATGTGATTTATGGGGAATGGGAGACGTAGTTCCCATATCCAAATTTCTTCAAACACTTCACCACTATCTTCGATCTACGTGACTGTCGAATCTATTCCAAAAATTCAACACTCTCTTTAATGTATTGTTATTTTCCCTCGTTATCCATGTGGCTTTGTTATTTTTATCTATTTATCAATCCACTTCACCCTATAAAATAAAATAAATACTAACTTGACTTCACCCTATAAAATAAAATAAAACTAACTTCACAACCCCACTTGTTTATTAAGATACTTTGCAACTATCCCCTCATTAAATATAAGAATGCCTAAACTCCTATAACTTATGACATTGAAAAACCCATATTAATTTAAAAAACAAGTGTTATATAGTAGCTAGTCCTTGCCGCTTTGTTTAAATATAGCTAAATTTAAATAAAAATATTAAATTTAAATAACTGTTAAGGTTTAGTATGCCATCAATTTAGGTTTTACTGATTGGTAAATTAAAATATTTTGCTAATTATAATTATGCTTTATTTGCAGACATGAACAACTTTCCTACTCATTTTGTTTGTTGAAATACAAATTCATGCACATTTATTCTTGTCCACAATTATATTTTTATTAATATAATGTTTTTACCAATCAAATATAAAATAATAAAATATATAAATAAAGTAATAAATTATATACACATAAATACATACATGGAATCTCATATATATAAAATTCAAGTTAGTTTTAATGTTTAGAATCTAGCCCATTTAAATTTTACTAATTGATAAATTAAGACATTTACTAATTTTAGTTATATATGATACATTGTAATTATGCTTAATTAAATTTTAATTCTTAAATACATTGGAATTTATTTAAATTTTATTTAAATATCTTATGCTTAAACGAACTCTTTTCAAAATATTTAACATAAGTCCTTTACAGTTAAATTTTGATTTTTATATACATTAGAATTGGACTTTATTTAAAATTATTTTAATCCTTAAATATAAATCTTTAAGCTTTAAATTTTAAAGTGTAATAAATTGGTTATTATTTAAATTTTATTTAGGATCCATTGTCATTTACTTGAGTACATTACATCATTACCACAGTGCCGTCTTGAGTCTCGTCTCGAATAGAATGGATACGTTTGCAACTGTATTAATTCCACTAATAAATTATAATAATAATAAAAGTAAAAATCATAAAAAAGAACTATTCATTTCTAGCAAATATACCCATTCTTTTTATAGAAATATAGCAAGCACCAACAAATAATGATTACGGTGACGCGTCATAACATGTAAAATCTCAAACAATTCCTATTCCAATGCGTTATAATTATGGAAACTGTTAGTACCCTCGTGTTGTGCTAAGCCATTCAATTTCACACCTTCTATTAATCCTCGGGGCAATCTGATTTGTGAAAGCCTAGGCATCTAAGTTTTTAGCCACTCAGGTAAGACATATTTTTGAATAAAATAATTATAACAAACTAGAAAAAATATTTTTATAATTATATTTTAGTAAAATAAAAAATATATGAAATGTTTGACTAAATTAAAAGAAGATCAACCATTTACCCATGCAATATATCAACCTCGAATAATAAGAAAGAAATAAAAACATATAAATCACGCATAGGATTGAATTATTTTAGGATAAGGCCAGCCATCCATTTTTTGTCATTAGTAGTTAGAAAAGACAAGTGTGACACCATGTTTTATAGTGATGATGAGCATTATTTCGTTATGAGATAACGTGTCTAAATATGGGAATAAATGTGATAATAGCAAAGCTTCCGTCCAGTCTTTTGGCTTATTCGACTCTATCCACATTTTAGAGCACTAAAATCTAACATACAATTAACAATTATTTATTCCATATTTCATTAGTGTAGTGGATAGGATTAACACGTGTACATGTGTGGATATAGTGTACATGTATCTCACAATATCTCAAATCTAGCAACAAAGAACTAAAGAAATCTTATAATGTAACACAATCTGGCATTTATGTTCAAAAGAATAAGTCAATTAATTACCTAAAAGGGGTTGATTACTTAATAGTTTTGTTTTGTTTTTTTAAATAAGATATATAAGATTTTTTATTATCAAAATGTAAATTATTTAAGGTAGATTTTAAGTAAATAGGTAAATGTAAATGTAAATATTTAACATTTTTAATTTAATGTCGGTTTTATTTAAAAATCAATCTAATTATTATTATGTATAAACATGATATAAATTTAAAACATAAAGAGATTTACGAACACTAAAAAAAGACAATTTAATTGTTATGATGTATAAACACAATATAAATTTAAAACATATCCGGATGTGAGTGATTTTACAGCTCATTAATGGTGTTAATTTGGTGTGACGGCACTCGGCCCTACCAACTGCTGGCCAACGTTACTTCCTAGGCTCAACTGATGACCCATGTGATGCCCTTGAAATAAAGCATTCAATTGAGAAGCTTCAAGAGCATTTGGAATATTCAGAGTGGACCACAGCCAAACGGGCAGTCCAACATTCAACCCAGGAATATTCAAAGTGGCCATCAAGGGAGTACCAACGTTTCCAAAGAAAGGAAAAGCACAAGGATCCCCTTTTGGAAGGGTACCTTGGTTGGTTTCCACAGGAATATTGGCCATATCTAACTGATTCTCAAACCCTTTCCTTACGGGAATGTAGAAATAAATTTTCAAGGAATATGGATAGGCAATCAAAACCTTTGCCCTTGAGGAGGCAACTCCACAACTTCTGAAAGAACAACCAAAAGCCTTTCCAGATCGGTAGAGTGGTAAGCCAATCACTTAGAACACAAAGTCCCAATGTGACAAGACAAAAATACCTAAAGCCAACTATATACAAGGAGCAAAGAGCACTCACTAAAAAGTCCCTATAAGATATCATCCAGTCAAACAACTTCCCAGTATTTCCGCTCCAGGTGATTAGGACCGGACACCAAAATAAGAGAAAGTGAATTAAGGGGCCTTCCGAAGATAGTCTGGGATGATGAGGGCTCAGTCCTATCAACAAAGGTAACAGAGGAAGTTACGTTGACCTCCTAACAACAGCCTGCGCCGGTGCAAACCCCCAAGCTTCGCAAGGGTGCCCTCCAGTAGTACTGTCGAGAGTGATGCAACGTCGACCTCAGGTGCCATGGGATTCCCCTCCACAGCCACCTGTGTAGATCCCTAGGAGTAGCAACTATGGATACCAACTCATCGCAGAAGCCAGGTGGAACAGTCTTGAGGTAAGTTCGGACAAGTAGGAGAGGGGGTATCTCTCTTCCCTGTCTTCACAGACCCTCGTTCTTAACTCCCAGATCTGGAGCTTTCCTGGTCTTCCTAACGCTATTGGATTTTCACTCGTTATTCAGACTCCTACGTTTGACGTTTAAATGGCCTTGGAGAGTTAACTCTCCACTCACCTAATCCAAGGCCCTAAAATCCTAAAACTTGTTGGTGTATCTAACTTAAATTTTTTTTTAGTGAATTTTAGTTAGTGCTTGATTTTAAAATAGGCTGTTCTTTAAGTCACGGGATAACAGAAGTGAAACTAGTGGTGTTTTTGACGCAAAAGAAATTAATAAAAACCTAACTACATGCACATGCACTTGTTTTCGTTTTTCGATGAAAAGCAATTTCTACAGGGTTCAAAGGAACTTCTAATAAAACAAACTTTTCTTTTCTTTTCGTTAATTCAGGCTTCACACTCACAAAAGTTAAGAAAGCTATGTATGCCTAAAAAGATATGCAAATCTATCCTAATGCAACAAATATATGCTGATGCAAGATTCAAAACAACTCTAAAAACAAGAAATAAAAGTTGCTTGTTTATCAATTTTTATTTTGCCACTTAAAATGTCTAGATGGAATATGAGATACTACCATTCATTTCATCTAAACACTAAAAACAAGTTTCAAGACAAACATAAAGCACTTTCATTCACTAAAAGGAAACCAAATGAAAACCAAGTTCAAGAAAGAAAAACGAAGTTTTTCAAAAAGTTTTCTTCAAAGCAACAACAAAAGAGTCTTTTCAAAAATGCTCTCAACAAGACTGAAACTTTGCGATTGAAAAATAGGCAACAAACACTTTTGTAAGTTGGCACCACACAATGGATGAAAACTCAACAAACATAAATATGTTTAAAGATGCTCTTAACAATCAAAAGCAGCAATGAAAGCTTTGGCAACAAAGACCAAAAAAGATTAAAAAGACAAATTTCAAGAAAGTATCAATCAACAACTTTCATGAAACAAAGAAGTGGATGGTCACAAAAAGCGGTTTTGTCAAACAAACAAAAAGTCACCAAAAGCAAGATTCTACACAAAGATTGAGACCAATCTCTCTGCCTTGATGAATCAGAGCAGCCAAGATTCCAACAAGAAATCTTGCCTGCTTTAGCAAAAAACGATGACGCTTGTAAAAACAAAAACAAGACCAATACCCCTTACAATCAGAGAGAAATTGGAGCAAGATGCTTGCTGTAAAACAAACAACTGATACTGGAAAATGATTGTTTCAGACTGAATCAAACCACCAGTCAAACCTTCAGAGCCAAAAAGATTTACAAATCTTGAAAATTGCAAGATATATGCGACTGTACTTATGTACAGATTGCGTGTATATGCGACTGATCCTAAGGAAACCTGCGTATACGCAGGTTAACTTCAGGAAACAAGCATATATACGCTTCTGTAACTAAAAAAAAAAAACGTATATAAAAGATTTCAAGAAAAATAAAAAACAAACTGAAGAAACTGGCAAAACTTAGAATTCAAGAACAGACCACACAAAAATAGCAAGCAAACAGGCAACTGAGCCCTGATTGGCTTGAAAACACCCAAACTAGGAACAACAAGAGTGTTGTCCCCAGTGGAGTCGCCAATTCTGTTGAGGGAAATGCTCCCCTAGGGCTTTTGGGTTGAAACCCTAGCAGACTGAAAGTTGTCTATACAGAGAAACACACATTCACACAGCCATTATGTTATTATAAGCAAATTCTATAATAAGAGGGGGCATACCTTAGGTCCTATGTTTGAGAAGGTCCTTTAGGGTCCAAATCCTTCTTCAAGTTCCTTTTGCTCCTTTGTCCTGCAAAACAACCAATTCCAAAGAACACAACAGTATATGGGCAAAAACTTATTAAAAAACCATCTTCATGTTATAAAGAAAGGTAGTTAGTTATGAACTTTAAACAACCATTCACATATGAATTCCAACATGAATATCATAAACACAAAGAAGATTTATATCAGGAACCAAGACGTGTTTCTTTTATTATAGACAAATAAAATGCAGAAAAGGAATAAATTCACCTGAGTCACCTTTCACAGGCTCCAAGCAAAGCTTCCTTCCGGATCCATCCAGCCTCAAGCCTTTAGCAAACTCCTTCCATGACTTACTCCATGATGTCATAAGTAGTGGATGAACATCAACACACAAGGAAACAAGGGTTTCCTATACAAATGGGGGAAGTGCAGAAGGCACAAGGCGGTCTTCAAGACCTGGGTCTGGGGATAAAATCTTCAGTATAAGTAACTTTCCTCTCTTCTCTCCTCCCTTTAAGCCTTTCCCCTTTGATGGGTCTTTTGATTATATTACCCTCTCCACATAAGTAAGGTTTTTAGTTGGGAAGTTAGGTTGGAAACAGTGGGCCATGGGCACAACAGGTGATCAGACAGGTAAAACTCGTGATCTCCGCCCGAAATTAAGGAGTTTTATATTTTTTTAAGTGTTTTAATACATATACGCGGGTTGGGTATATGCCTACCCACGTATACACGTGTTTAACTCAGGGCAATGTCGCGTATAAGGAATAAAACGCTGTTTTTTAAATTTTGGACCAGGTCTGGAAGGAGGGGTTTCCCTAGGCCATGAGTACAGCATCACAAACTATAAGAGTGAGATTTGGAGCTATAACAGTCTTGGAACATGAAGGCTCACCTAAGGCGAGAGCAGGTCCGCCTGCAAAATGAATTAATTGCTCACTCCGGTGGAGATAAGGTAGATGCTGGTTTAAACATGGCGCATTCGGCCTTCAATCCCGTTGTTCGCACCCCATCCTCTAGCCTCTGCTCGCTCCATGCAGAAAACCCCTGTAGTAGAACAGTTTCAGGTATTTGCAGTTGGCTCCTGGTGGCTCTAGATTTTAGAATTGGGCTTTCTTTTTACCATTCCCAGCCTTGCTCTCTGAACCCCGCTCAGGATCCCTTTGTGCATTCGCGACATCCCATCAAAGAGTCCCATTCTTCTGCGCTTCCTCTTCGCCGCTTAGCCATGGTCCGTCACCGCATGAGAAGCCGCCATGGAGGGAGCCGTGTAGGTAGAGCGCGTTCTCAGGCAGCTCATTCCGTTGATCAGCCTCCGCCCCCTTCCTCTCTGCCTGTGTCTCAAGCAAATTCTCCCCCACCCAGCCCGTCTCGCAGACCCTTCCCTCACAATGCCTTCCAGTCGACTCACTTTAAATTTCAGAGCAGCCTGAATAGGCCCATTATCATAGCTAATATCACCATTATCTTTTCTGAATAAGAAGCTCAGGCTCATGCTCCTGCGCGAACTGCGACAGAGAATTCTCAAGGCGTTTACAGAGTTGAGGGCAACCATGGTGCGGAGCAGACCCCAGCAGAAGAAGGCGAGGTGGAAAGGCGTGGCGGCCAGCATGAGGAGGGTGACAATCCTGGTAACACCCAACCACCAGGTGGCAGCTCTTATGGTGCTACAGTTTCGATGGCCATTGCGGGCAGCTCATGCGGCACCCGTCCTATGTTGGATCATCAAGATGGCAACGTGGCTGGTGACGTGGCGTGGGATGGCGAAATCTAGTATGACAATGCTTGCCCCATTGTTGAGGAACCACAGGACCAGGACGTCCCCATGTGAAGCCACATGGATTCTCTCATGCTTTCCCAGAGTCATTTTCCTGCTCACTGGTTAGACTCGGAAGTTTTTGGTTTTTTGGTTCTGTGTTTGTTTCTTTGGGTCGGCAGTTTGTGGTTCTATTGCTGCCATGTTCAGCGTTTTTCTCTTTCGGTGTTTGTCTTGACTGCTTCAAAGGGGTTATCCCATTTCCTCATCTTGGTTTTATTGATGTATGCCCACTCCTATGTATGGTTTTATGCTCACAGGAAATGGTTTGCCCAATTATGGGCCAATTTTAATGTTCTGAAGGCACTCAGATGCTCTAGACTGAGGCTTATGCCTCTTTGTAATTTTATTCCACTTTCCTTTTAATAGAATTAGTCTTTATAGAGAAAAAAAAATAATAAATTTAAAACATAAAGAGGTTTATGAACACTTAGAAAATAGGTATGGTAAATAAATAAAAATATAAATAAACTAGAGGTATGGTAAATAAATGAAACCTCTTTTATACTTATTCTAAAGGTATGATAAATAAATAAAAATATAAATAAACTAGAGGTATGGTAAACAAATGAAACCTCTTATTATATTTACGAAAACTCAAAAAAGAGGTTTTAGTTAGGTAAGGCCTATAGGCCAAATACCATTTTAATACCATGGGCTAAATACGCTAGGCCAACTATCATATTTATAAAAGAGCTATGGTAAATAAATAAATATAAAATAGGTATTAAAAGGTATGGTAAATAAATAAAAATATATCAAATAAGATTAGAAATCAACATCTAAACTCCAAGATTCAATCTAGATAGAAAATAACATGGGCCAAATACCATGGTAAATAAAAGAGGTATGGTAAATAAATAAAAATATAAATAAACCAAAGGTATGGTAAATAAAAAAAACTTCTTTTAATATTTACTCCATAATCCACTTTATATTTAAGAACACTAAAAAAAGAGAGGTGGAGAGATATAGGAGTGACAAGGGAGAGCTGGAGATAAACTGGAGGAGTGGGGAGAGGAGGAATGAAGACAAAAAGAGGGAGAGGAGTTAAAGAGGTAGAGAAGGGTAAGAGAGGGAGAGGGAGACACAAATATGGAGGGGGAGAGAGAAGGAGAGAGAGGGGGATAGTGAGAGGATTGAGGGCAGAGAAAGCGAGAGAGAGAGACCGGAAAGAGAGAGGAGGTAGGCGAGAAAGGGAGAGAGAGGAAGTAGGAGAGGAAGGGATGGAGAGATGGAGTTGGAGGGGGAGAGAGGGAGAGAAGAAGAAAGACATACAAGAGTAAGAAGTGGAGAGAGAGGGGGATTGACAAGGGAGAGATGGAGAGAGAGTGTGCATGTTTAGGGGTGAGATTTGATCTTTTTAAGGGCTTGATAAATACATAATTACGCTGGATCTACGCTAGTCATATTACAATTAAGTATGAGAAAAATGTTATAGTCCTATGTTATATAAAATGTTAAATAAGAAATTAATAATAATACCAATTTAATTAATAAAAAAATAATAAATAAATTTAATTTAATTTATTATATATAAAATTTTGTAACCAATTAAGTGAGATAATTTTGAATAAAATAATTAAAACAAAATAGGAAAAATTTTTTTATATTAAATTTATTAAAGTGAAAAATATATGAAATATTTATCTAAATCAATAAAAGATCAACCATTTATCTATTACAATATAATGCTCTCTGTCAGAGATAATATGAAAGAGAAAAATCATATAAATCACACATAAAATTGAATCATTTTAAGAAAATGCCATTTTTTTTGGTCATATATAATTAGAAAAGACAAAGGTGTGACATGGTCTATGACAGAAAAGACAAAAGTGTGACATGGTCTATGACAGAGATAATTGAAAGAGAAAAATTATATAAATCACACATAAGCTTGAATCATTTTAAGATAAGGCCATCTTTTTGTGTCATAGATAATTAGAAAAGACAAAGGCATGACACCATGTTTTATAGTGATGATGAACCTTATTTCGTTATGAGATAATGTGTCTAAATATGGAATAAATGTGATAATAGCAAAGCTTCCGGAGGCAGCACTAAAATCTAACATAAATGTGATAATAGCAAAGCTTCTGGAGGGAGCACTAAAATCTAACTTACAAATAACAATTACTTATGCAATATTTCGTTATTGTAGTGGATAGGATTAACATGTGTGGATATAGTGTACATGTTTATGACAATATCCTATTCTTATAATGCAACACAACCATAACTCTTACCTAAAAAAAGGATTACTTAATAGTAATTTTTTTATGAGATAAGATATATAAGAATTTTTTATGGGAATCTAAATTATTTAATTAAGATATATAATATTTTATTATTATCAAAAATGTAAATTATTTAATCATATTTATGGGTGAATTACAATGAAGTATGGAGAAATGTTAGAGTGATGAAATATTAAAAAAAAAAAAATTATAATTAAGTTTTTTTTGTAAGTTTTGGTAGGATTCTCTGATTTTCATGTCCATTACACACCCCATTACAGGGAAGGGGTAGCCCAAGATTTGAACCCAAGACTTCCGGTTCGGTGAGACTTCATTTCCACGACCATTGCAACTTGAGCTACCCCATGTGGACGATAATTATAATTAAGTTTAATATTAATTTAATTAATAATAAAATAATAATTTATATTTTAATTAATTATTATATATAAATTTTTTTATTAATCCAATATAATATTTTTGGGAAAATATAATTTGTATATATTTAAAATAAATTAGAATAATGATTCATATTGTAATTTGAATCTTAATTTTTATGTTTAAATTTATTATTAATAAATATATAATTAAAAATAAGAATATTTTTATATAAAGAGATGTGAAATATATACAAAACATAAATAATAATTCTAAATTAAGATTTATTTTATCATATAAATTAAAATAATGATGATTCAAAATCATGGACAACATAATACTAGCCCATAAACACATTTAGTCACTTAATTCCAATAAGTCTCTACGTATGCTCATTAAACTTGATAATTTTTTGGGGAAAAAAATTCATAATATGCATATTATTTTAAAAATAATGATCCATATTTGTAACTATGATACCTCAATTTTTATGTTCAAATTTAATTAATAAACATATAATTAAAAATAAGAATATTTTTATATAAAGAGATGTGAAATTTAATTCCAAGGAAAAAATCGTTATCTTTCATTATGAGAGAAAAATTACATGTAGTAGATTCATGTGGCATATGCTGTGTCTGTAAGATCAGTAGATCTTTGTACAATAATTTGCTGAAGCAAAATTTATGGCTTTGCCATTTCCAGTATCAAAAACACTTGTCTCTTTTATCATCATAAATATAAATATATACATATTGTTTTTTTTTTTACAGGAACGGTTATAGGATTGCATTAGATACTTGGCATAAAGCCACAACACAGATTACAGATATTGGAGGTGGTTCCTGAGCACCTCTCCAACAAGAGGATCAAGGCGCATACGCTTATGATTCGTCTCTTCTTACATTTTACAATGAACTCTATTTTTGTTATTTGCCCGAGCTTGTGAATGCATACAAATTGCTTCAATAAAATGCAGTAAAACATGGAAGATAGGGGATTAAGGAATTGGATCCCATGATGTTTCTTTGTCTCTGAGAATAGCCCCAACAGATCACTGGGCGCCCTTGTTTGCTTCAATATCTGCCTCTTTGTTGTTTATTCTTAGCACATGGAAAAATTCCAATTTCAAGGACTTTGCCATTGCTTCGAATCTTGTGATCGTCCTTGCAAGATGCACATCTGTTGGAATAGAGTTTGTCATCATTGTTTTGATGATGACTTGCAAATCACCAAAGACATTAAACTCCCTGAATCCCAATTCTTTGAGCAGCTTGATCCCTTGGAAAAGAGCCAATGCTTTAGCTTGCATGCTAGAGGAGTGACACAATCCCCAAGAAAATTTGTGGATAGGAGTTCATTCTATATTTGTTATGAGCCCTCCCGCACCAGCAATTCCTAGATTTCCCTTGGCTGCCCCGTCAAAGAAGAGAGAGGGGATTGTTTGCTTGGAAATCTAGGACTGCAAGTCTTCTTCATTTTTTTTGATTTGCCATTCTTTGGGAGGAATGGGGATGATAATCAATTTTTGGAATTGGAGACTGAGTGCAACACCCAACTCAATGTCTTGTTGGCATAGGCTTGAATCATCCATTCTATCTCTCAGGCATTCATTTAGCTGACTTTTGATTGTGATTGCAATGAGACTAAAATCCTGCTCTTTATTTCTGAATATCCTTCTATTCCTCTCTAACCAAATCTGCCAACTGATAATTTTGGGAAGAGCAGTCCAAGCTGCTATGATTAATTTGTTTTTTGGGGCTGGACCTAGATATCTGGATAGCGAACTAGCAAATAGATCCGGGATAATGCAGGGGAGAGTGAAGATAGATTTCCGTGCTCCTAAGAGCTCTTGCTAGATTTGGACGGAATATCTACACTCCAGCATGAGGTGAAGGGCGGATCCTGGCTTATCTTTACATAACATGCATCTAGAAGGGCCAAAAAATCCCCTCTTCTGCAACCAATTTCCTTGAGATTATCTAATTGACTTTTTGACTCTGGTCCCTAGGTCATAATTAGCCGTTGGTCAAGATAGCCATTGGAAGCTCTGCTCAGACTATTTAACATGCGAAGCTGGATCTATTTCTTCAACTTGTCCTGACGATGAACCACACTAGTTGGTTCGAAATGCTTCGACAAAGGTCTTTCTATATGTGATTTATGCCGAAGTTCTACTTATAACTATTATGGATCACAGAAGCCTCAATTAAACAACCTATCATCGGTTAATTTTTTTTATGGTAGAGTAACCAACATAAATGATCAATTTTCGGGATGGAGTGGAACTTCCATATCCCGTTCCAGGGAGCAGGATCTGGCTACACGTATGGCCTTTCCAAGCATTTAACATACCCCTATGCCACTGAGTAGCCTTCGTGCTACAGACCCCATCCACGGGCATCTTTTCTCCGAGCGTGAATGGGAGCTAACCCATGCAAAAGATTGTAGATCTCTACGCAGTCGCTTCGGAGAGCAAGAGGGATCGGGAGCTGCTTCCAGCCTACCCAATGATGTCTGATCCAACATGACATATCCCACATTGATTTAATGTGTGCGTCCATCATCCACGTCCGCAATGAATTCAAGGAGCAAGTTTCAGCCAGCAGGGGCCCTCTCATAATTTGGTCTTCCCATAGATTAATGGATTGACCGTTCCCAGGGATCCAATAAGCCTGTGCATTCACCAAAGGAGCTGCTTTGATACTTAGAATGCTGAAGGGAGATCTGAATTGGGATTTGGGCTTATCCAAGCAGCGAAGATGCCTTCCCCTGAAGTATTTTTTCCATAATGCTAAATGTGCCCAACCTGGTTTGGGAGCTACAATTCTCCAAACCAGTTTCGCTCCCATGGCTAAATTTTGAGCACAAAGGTTTTTAAAATTCAGTCCTCCCTCCTGTAGAGGCTTGGAAACAATTTCCCAGTTGACAAGTGTGATTTTCTTTTCATTTTGCTTGCCTCCCTTCCATAAAAACTTCCTAATAAGTTCCTCCATCTTCTTGAGAATACCCATAGGTGCTAAGAGAACAGAAAATTGGAATAATGGAAGACTGCTGAGAACTGCTTTGATGAGCATTGCTTTGCCTGCAATATTGAGCCAAGAGGAGCCCCAAGCCTGCATTTTAGTTTTGAATTTCTCTAGCTGAGGGTTCCAATCTTTGCTCAAGGCCCTCTTGAGGAAGATAGGAAGGCCAAGATATTTGAAAGAGGTCCAATTTGAAGAGGCTGCAAAGCCTAGGCATCTAGCAATGGAATTTAGGGAAGATGGAGAAATATTCCAGCAATAAATATGACATTTCCCATTGTTTAATTTACTGCCTGAGACTTCATAGAAATCATCCAACACTTCTTTAAATCTGGCAGCTGAGAGCGGAGTTGCAGCCCCCAGTAACAAGGTGTCATCGGCAAAGAGGGCATGATTGATGTTTTTTTACCCCTCTTGCTATGCTTAACCCAAATATCTCTTGGTCTTGTTGCTTCTTGTCTAGATAAAAGCTGAGGACAGAAGCCTGCAACACAAAGAGGAGGGGTGAGAGGGGGCACCCTTGCCTCAGCCCTCTAGAAGCTTTGAAGAAATCTGTAGCCCTACCATTTACCAGGGGAGCAATCCAGGGCTCTGATATACAAGCCCGAATCCAGTTTATAAAGCTTAATCCAAATCCCATCTTGTGCAGAACATCCGGTAAAAAACTATATCTAACTCGATCAAAAGCATTTGCTAGGTCGAGCTTGACCACCGTACCTTTTTCTTTTCGATGCATGCTAGAGTGGATCACCTCTTGAACCAAAATGAAATTATCCACGATCTGTCTGCCATGAATGAATCCTCCTTGGTTCTCCGGGATGATTTTGGGGAGGATGTTACTCAATCTGTTCACTATTACTTTGGTTATCACTTTATATCCAATATTGCACAAGGAGATCGGGCGAAATCTGTTGAAGGAGTTTGCTTCTTTTTCCTTGGGGATAAGGACGAGGAATGTTGAATTTGTGCAACCTCCAATTTTCTGGCAATCTTGGGATTTTAGGATCATTTTGAGGAATTCCTTCTCCACAATCTGCCAACAGGACTGAAGGAATCTGCTTGTGAATCTGTCCGGTACCGGGGCTTTGTCAGAGTCCATATCAAAGAGGGCATCCTTTACTTCATTTTTGTTGACTTTAGCTTCTAACAGATGGTTCATCCTAGCAGTGATTGGTTGGGGAACTACATCCAAGAGTTTAGAACTATGTCCAACCTCCATTCCCTCACTGTACAGATTCTTAAAATGGTCAGAAGCTGCCTTTTTGATGCTGGCTATATCCTTTAGGATGTAGTTCTCTTCTTTAATTTCAAAGATGGAGTTAGAGCATTTCTTGGCTTGGGCTTGCTTATGAAAGAAGGAGGAGTTTCTATCCCCTGCTTTGAGCTAAAGGCTCCTGGATTTAAGCCTCCAGTATTCTTCCTCGGCCAAGCAAGCCTTGTGGAATTTCTGCTGAAGCTGCGTCTCCTTGTCCATGTATTCTTTTGTGATTTCAGTTTCTTCCAATTGAAGATGATGCAGTTCTAAGGAACTTTGAATTTTTTTTCTTTTAGTTGAAGGGCTGGGCAAATTCTTGGCCCAAATTTTTAACATCACTTTTACTCTTCTGAGTTTTTCTTTGCAAACAAAACAGGGGGAACCCTTTACTAGCTCCTTCTAGCAATCCCTAACCTTTTGCATGAAATCTGCCTCTTTGATCTATAGAGGACTGAATTTTAAAGGAATAGGGGCTAGATCCTTGAGAGCCAGTAGCTCAAGTCTAATGGGCTTGTGATCCGAAACACTGTTATGGAGGATGTGCATTCTAGCCTTTAGACCGAGAAGAAGAAAGGAACTTTGAATAATAAATCTATCTAGTCTTGCAGCTATCTGACTAGGACCGAATCTTTTATTTGACCAAGTGTACTTACCGGAAGAAGGCATGATGTCTAGTAGGTCCCAGTCCTGCATGAGATCCTCCACCCATTCCCTTGTCGGATCCCTTACTATGTAGCCTCCTCTTTTTTCTAACGAAAGAAGGGTGAGATTGAGATCTCCAATGATGATGATGTTTTCCAGGTTCTCTAGATCAGCCAAATATTTTATGGAATCCCTACAAATCTTCTTCTCCCTGACATTGTTAGGGACATACACATTGAAAAGACATATGATCTCTTCGGTATCAAGATGTTGCATCTTTAAGAAGATCCAGTGGGTGTTCAAAGTCTCAGAGATTATTGAGAACTTGTTGGCATTCCAGAGGGAGCCAAACCCTCTCGAGGCTCCATGAGTAGAGACAGCTTGAGCTCCGCTTTTATTCAATTTTTTTTTACTTGCTTGGAGGAAAGATGTATCCTCCATTTTGGTCTCTGGGATGAGGAGGATATCTGAGGCTTCTAATCTTGTTAAGATTTTCATTGCTTCTTCCTTGGCTCTAGTGCCCATACCCCTACAGTTCCAGGAGACGATCTTCATCATTTACTTTTGTTATGGTGGGCTCCCTTGGAACCTTGAGTTTGATTCCTCATCGTCTTTAGAGTTTTTGCCAATAGCTTCTTAAGGGTTGGCTCGCTACCCTGAAGCTTGTCTTTGTAGGTTTCCTGCTCTCTTTTTTCCCTGGAAGACTTGCGTCCTCTTGTGGATCTTCTGGGAGAGGATTGAGAGTCTCCTATTTCTCCTTCTTCTTTTGACTTAGATTCTTGGACTTCCTCCTCCTCTTCTGAGAGCTTTCCTTTGGATCTCTCTAGGGCACTTCCACCTTTTGTCGAGATGGAGGGGGAAGTTTTGGAGGGAGAAATTTCCTTTGGGATCTCAACCTCTTGGGAGGCCACGGTTTCAGATCTTAGGAGCTCGAATTTATTCTCTTGGCCTTCCATGGTTGATTGTTGAATAGGGGTTGCCTGAGGGCCTTTATCATTTGCAGTTGTAGTCTTCTTGTGAGAGGTCTTGGTGCGCTTGACCTGGTTCTAGCCTTCTTCTTTCCCTTTCTCTTCCGCCCGATTGGATGGACAACCTCTGGTAAAATGGCCGTAGATGTGGCATTTCCAACATTTGAAGGGAAACTGCTCGTAGTCAAGTTTTTGCACATGAGTCTTGGGACCTACGATGATTTTGATGGCTTCCAAAATCCCCACCTATAGATCTACCTCCATGCAGATTCTGGTGCAATCGTACTTGTATTTATTATTAGCCCGATCCATAAATTTACGTAGGGTGTTGCCTATGTGCTTCAGCGAATCCCAATTCCAACAATGCACTAGGAGATTAGGGAGTCTCACCCACACCGGGACTGCTGTGGGAACATCCACTTACGGATCAAAGTCTGGCATCCATTTATTTAGATACAATCCCTGAGGGCCCATGAAGTAAGATCCATTTTGGAAAATTAGGTCCTTGTCCTCTTTTGCATTGAACTCGAACAGAAAGTAGCCTCTCCCGAGAAAGTATGAGGTTACTTTGTTTTTGATTAAGGGTGTCTAGTTCTTGGTGACCCATATCTCTGTTGATTTAGGGGATGGCCAAAGCCCCGTGAACTGGCCACTGAGGGCATGATTTGCTAGAGACAGAGCGACTTGTATCGACCCATCTGGCAGGAGAGAAATCTCAAGGATGTCCTCCAGTTTCTTCACAAACTTTGCAGCTTCGCCTTTCTTCTTCTTTGGAAGGGATGTGAGCAGAGAGTTGAAAGCTTCAGAGGCAGAAGGTGGAGGAGGAGAGATGGGAGGCCCTTGAGGAAAGTCCAACACCTCCATGGAGGTGGGCGGCCTCGAGTAAGGCCCAGCTAAGCCGATCTGCAACAGGCGGCCGCGACCTTCAACGCTGCCCAAACTCCTCACAGGAGTGCTCGTGCTGTTGCAGAGCTAGGTCACGCTTGGATTTGGTGATACCAATATAGAATTATTAAGCACACATACATTTCATATATAAATATATACATATTGTTATGTCTATGCAATTACTAAAAAAAAAACGACATCAAGAAGAGATACTAGTATAGTTTATGGTCGTTCCACCCTGTAGTAATCCTGGTCTATATATGGTCTATGATGATATTGATAGACGTCTGTGCTCAGATGTTCACTGATTAACCACATGCCTCGGGGAAGTAGCGAGCCCTCCTTGGATAGCTTGTCAACATCTTCATTGTATTCCTTGTGTATATGTTGACAAGAGACCATATTAAAACATGTTTTGAGATTGTGAACATCATTCAAAATGTTTTGAAGAGATATAGCATGACATTTGTTTTTTGTATTGAACCAATTAATGATAATTTGTGAATCTCCAAAGATCTATAGGGATGTGAAATTATGTGCAAGTGTAAAATGCAGTAAATGTCTCAGGGTGAAGCTCATCGAAGTTATTTGTTCCATCCCCCAGTCCTAATTTGACTTTGAAATGATGCTGATCCGAGATGTATAAGCAGAAGCCCCCCCCCACAGCCTTGAGGTTGTGCAACCCTGTTGAAAAAGACCCATGGTCAGGTTTTCTCGATATTACCAGGTCCCGATATTGTACGGGTGTGTGATGGCTCTTCATCCAAGATGCCATGATAGACTGTCACTGCCTTTGCGATGAGCAGGGGCCAACAGACAATCTGATTCTTAAAAATAAGACGGTTTCGGGCTAGCCAAATGTACCAGCAGATTATAAGTGGTAGGCATTGTGCTTTTTTCCTCAGGTACGCTATGTTCCAATTATTTCAAGCTTGCAAAATAGGAGGGCCCTGCCAAGCATTTCTCATTGGGAGATGTTGTTTTATTGATTGCCAAAGTTGGTTGACGGATGATCAGGGCAAGAACAAATACTCATCTGATTCGGTTGTCTGTTTGCAAAGAACGCACCAGCTCGGCCCGAAGATGGCTTTGTTCATAAGTGCCTCTCCCATGGGGGTTTTGTTGCTTAGAACACACCAAATAAATAGGCGAGCTCAAGGGGGAGTTTTTAGTCTCCATAGCTGCTGCCACCAATCATTAGTGTGGTTGGGCTTTCAGGGTTGTAGTAGATGCAGATATCCGAGTTTTGCACTGTATTTCCCATGATCAACAGGGGTCCAAACTAAAACATCAGGATCCTAATTGAGGATTATATACACTTTGGATAGACCCCCAAGGTATGATTCCCAAGTGTGCTACCACTGTGCAAGAATATTTAATTCATGAGCTGTTCGCTAGTGTTATCTGAGGATGGATCTGTGGTCTTGATCAACAATTTGGGCGATCATCTTGACCTCCTTGTGATTAAGATATTATAGGAGGTCCGGTGGAAGAAGGTATCGATTACCCCCACTTATCCAGGGATCGATACATATTCTAACAGAGGAGCCATTGTTTATGCACCATGCCAATTTTGCTATGATGAAAGGCATTGTCTATAATATAGATTTCCAAACAATGGATATTCCCCCACGTGGCAATTCATGTTGACAAAGCCACTCCAGGATCTGATGAGGCCAGTGTTAAGGATATGGTTGAGGATATTTTGCCTACACCAAGGCTTGATTCTAGGAGATTAGATGACCCTTGATTCTAGGAATATTTGTATATAGTTTCCTTCTAATTCTCCTCTAATTGATTTGTAATTATTCTGTCATTATTTTGTAATTAACTCTTTGATATTATAAATAATAGAAACTAACCAGGATTGAACATGTGGTGGTTTGATACAACCTTCTCATGGTATCAGAGCATCCCATCGGATTAAACATCCTCTCCTCGATCCTGTGAGACACCCATGGCCATTGAAACCTCCTCCAATATTCTTCCTTTCAATACCTTAATCCACATGATCACAATCAAGCTTTCCTGCACCAAATATCTCCTCTGGAAGAGTCAATTGCTTCCCCTTATTGAGAGTCAAAATCTGCTTGGTCATGTCGATGGCACTATCATCCATCGCCCTCAATTTGATTCTGCCACTCCTCAGACACCCAGTGACAAATAATTGGCGTGGAAAGCTGCTGATAAGAAAATACTCTGCCTCCTTCATTCCTCTCTCACCGAAGAAGCCATGGCAGAGGTTGTTGGGCTTACCATAGTGCGAGAGGTCTGGCTTACCTTGGAGAATACCTTCAATCATTGATTGAAGGCTCGAGAAATTCATCTCAAAGATGAACTTCAATTGATGAAACTCGGTACCAGACCTGTTGCTGAATATGCCCTTTCTTTCAAGGTTCTCTGTGACCAACTCCATGCGATTGGTCGGCCTGTGGATGACACCAACAAAATCCACTAGTTTCTCTGTGGTCTTGGCACCGATTTCTCAGGCTTCTCCACTACGCAGACAACACTCACCCCTCTTCCTTGATTTTCCGATCTGGTTTCCAAGGTTGAGAGTTTTGAACTCTTTTAGAAATCACTTGAACCCACTGCCCCTCCTGCCTTCACCATCGCAAACTGAGGTTCTGGTTGATTCTTTGCAACTCATGGCCGCAACTTCGAGGGTCGTAGCACTGGCCATGGCTACACCTCCTCTACAACTCATGGCCACCCCTCCTCTAGTTCAGGTTGTCGTCCTCCTCGCTGCCAGATATGTCGTTTAGATGGTCACTATGCTGATTGGTGCAAACAAAGGTATGCCTGAACTGAGAATAGCGCCCATCTTGCTGAAGCTTTTGCAAGCTCATGTTCTCTCAATGACTCAGCAGGCCCTGATTGGTTCTTGGACACTGGAGCTTCGACCCACATGTCTACAGAACCATCTATTTTGGATCAACCCACTCAGTACGTTGGTAAGGATTCTGTAGTTGTGGGAAATGGTGCCTCTTTACCCATAAATCATACCGGTACAGTCTTTCTTACCCCAAATATTCATTTATTGGATGTTTTAGTTGTTCCCCATCTCACCAAAAATCTTCTTTCAATTAGTAAATTAACGTCTAATTTTCCTTTATCCGTTACATTTACTAATAACCTTTTCTCTATTCAGAACCATCAAATGGGAAGGGTGGTGGCAACCAGTAAGCGTGATGGCGACTTATATGAGCTGGAGTGTGGCAACTCTGCCCTTATTTCTGTCCTTAAAAATAAGAATTTACATGCTTCCTATGATTTATGGCATGCTCGCCTTGGACATGTAAATCACTCTGTTATTTCTTATTTAAATAAAACAAGACATCTTTATCTTACATCTTTATTGCCCTCTCCTACACTATGTAGTACATTTCAACTTGCGAAAAATCATCGTTTACCCTATTCACGTAATGAACATAGATCATCACATTTATTAGATCTTATTCATTGTGATTTATGGGGTCCTTCCCTAGTCAAATCAAATTCGGGTTTTACCTACTATGTTATCTTCATTGATGATTACTCATGATTCACTTGGCTTTATCCTTTGAAATTAAAATCTGAATTTTATGATGTTTTCACTAATTTTCAGAAATTTGTGGAAAATCAATATTCTGCTCGTATAAAGATTTTTCAAAGTGATGGCAGAGGTGAATTCATGAGCACTTTCTTTCAAGCTCATCTTCGTACTTCCGGCATTCACCATCAGCTTTCCTGCCCCTATACACCTGTCTAGAATGGTCGCACTGAACCCAAACACCGTCATGTGACTGAAACTGGCCTTGCTCTTCTGTTTCATTCTCACTTTCCTCCTCATTTTTGGGTTGACACTTTCAGCACTGCAACGTACATCATCAACCGTTTGCCCACACCACTTCTTGGAGGTAAGTCACCTTTTGAGCTTTTGTATGGTTCTTCTCCAAATTATGAAAATTTTCATCCCTTTGGCTATTGTGTTTATCCTTGTTTGCATGATTATATGCCTAACAAACTTTCTCCACACAGTATTCCCTGCATTTTTTTGGGTTACAGTCCATCTTATAAAGGGTTTTGTTGCTTTGACCCCATCACCTCTCACCTCTACATCACCTGACATGCTTAGTTTGATGAAAACCATTTCCCTTTTCTCGATTCCTCTCAGGCTCAACCCCTTTCTTCTCAAACCTTTTCCAATTTTCTAGAACTCGGTACGTTACATACCAACCCTCCTTCCCTATCCCCTGCACCATCTTCTCCACATATTACTCAATCCGATCCATGTGCTATCTGTACTGATCCAGTGGATGAGCCCTTGCAGGCTATTGATTCTTTTGCAGGTCCCTCTTCATTGCCTCTGATCTCGCCTCTCATTGAGGCACAAACCTCTCCTCCTGTTCCTGCTCCTGCAATTTCACTCTGCTCTCACCCTATGGTCACGCGAGCTAAAGCTGGTATTTTTAAGGTCCAACATCCAGCAAATCTTGGTGTCTTGGGCTCCTCTGGACTTCTTTCTGCTCTTCTTGTCTCCACTGAGCCTAAAGGGTTAAAATCGGCTGCTAAGAATCCTGCCTGGCTTGCTGCCATGGATGAAGAAGTTCAGGCTCTGCAAACAATCGCACTTGGATTTTGGTCCCTTGGCCAGCAAACACCAACATTGTGGGCTAAAAAATGGGTGTTTCAGATCAAATATCTTCCTTATGGATCCGTTGAGCGACTCAAAGCCTGAATTGTTGCCAAACGGTATACCCAGGTTCCCAGTCTTGATTACACCAACACCTTCAGTCCTGTTATCAAGGCCACTACCGTCCGTGTTGTTATTTATCTTGCTGTTACCAACAAATGGCTTCTTCATCAACTTGACGTCAAGAATGCATTCCTCAATGCTACTCTCACTGAAAATGTTTATATGGAATAGCCACCTAGGTACATTGATCCTCACTTCCCTAATCATGTATTCCTGTTAAAGAAAGCTCTCTATGGTCTCAAGCAAGCTCCTCATGCCTGGTTCCACCGCTTCATCTCTTTTCTCCTTCGACTTGGTTTCTCTTGTAGCTACGCTGACACTTCGCTATTTGTCTTTGATAAGAACTTTGATGTTATCTATTTGCTTCTTTATGTTGATGACATTATTGTTATTGGAAATAACTCATCTCTTCTTGACAAATTTACTCTTAAACTCAATTTTGAGTTTGCCACTAAAGATTTGCGCTCTCTCAGCTACTTTCTTGGTATTGAAGCATCTCCAGCTGTAGATGGTCTTTTTCTCAGTCAGCTGAAATATGCACGGGATATTCTTACTCGCGCTCAGGTACTTGACAACAAACCTGTCCATACTCCCATGGTTGTCTCTCAACACTTGTCTGCTGATGGCCCTCTGTTTTCAGATCCTACTCTTTACTGGTCTCTTGTTGGTGCACTTCAATACTTGACCATCACACGCTTAGACATTGCTCATGCTGTCAACTCTGTTAGTCAATTTCTGCATGCTCCAACTGAGGATCATTTTATTGTTGCTAAGTGTATTCTTCACTCCCTCCATTTTGGTCTTTCCTTTTGCCCCTCCGCTACTCCTGATGCTCTGGTTGCTTACTCTGATGCTGACTGGGCTAGTTGTCCAGACACTTGTCACTCTACTTCTGATTACTCTATTTATCTTGGTGACAATTTGGTCCCTTGGAGTGCTAAAAAGCAACCTACTGCCTCTCATTCCAGTTGTGAATCTGAGTATCGTGGTCTTGCAAACAATGTTGCTGAAATTCTTTGGCTTACGCATCTCCTTCATGACCTCCAGGTCCCCATTCCCCCAAAGCCTCTTCTTTTATGTGACAACAAAAGTGTAATTTTTTTGAGCTCCAATCCGGTTTCTCACAAGCGAGCCAAGCATGATGAATTAGACTATCAGTTTCTTTGCGAACATGTTGTCATTGGCAAACTTCACACACAATATGTGCCATCTCATCTACAAGTTGCTGACATCTTCACCAAAAGTCTTCCTCGACCCCTTTTTGAGTTTTTCCGGACCAAGCTTCACGTTCAATCCAATCTGATGCTCAGCTTGCGGGGGGGTGTTAAGAATACGGTTGAGGATATTTTGCCTACACCTAAGGCTTGATTCTAGGAGATTAGATGACACTTGATTGTAGGAATATTTGTATATAGTTTCCTTCTAATTCTCCTCTAATTGATTTGTAATTATTCTATCATTATTTTATAATTAAATATTTGATATTATAAATAATATACACTCACCATGAGTGAACGTGTGGTGGTTTGATACAACCTTCTCAACGAGATGTATTTATGATATGTCATTGTCATCCAAAGGTTGTTAGTCGTGAGAAGAGACCATCTCATCTTTGCTGCAAGTGCTTGGGCAAAATAAGGCAGATCTTTTAACCCCCACCCCCCCCATTTCTTTGGGAGGGTGATGTTATTTTAGCTTACCCAGAAAAATATTTTACCTTCCTTATGTCCATTCCAAAGATATCAGCTGCATATCTGTTGTATACGACCGAGGATTCCCCGTGGGATCCAGGCAAGAGACATCTAGTATATCAGGGTGGCTTTTAGAATAGATTTAATCAGGACAAGTCTCCCCGCTCTAGAGAGCATTCTATGATTCCAACTTTTCAACCTCTTCTCCAGCTTGATTACTAACCAGATCTAGTCAACAACCCTATAGCTGTTGGGCTTTATCCGGAACCCCAAATATTTAAGCCCATCCGAGAGGTTGTGGGGGGTGTAAAGAAAGTACATTTGCACTACTCTAACTTCTTGAGGGGTAGTATGAATCAGGGTGATCATAGATTTGGTTTGATTCATGATCATTCCCGTGGATTTTTCAAAGAGGATGAGAATCTCATGGAAGGTGGCCGAGTCTCTAATGCTACCGTCTAGGAATATCAAGACATCATATACAAAGAGTAGGTGTGTGAGATCGTAGAGATCATTAATTCTCAGGCCTTTAAGTTTTCCCTCCCTCTTTTCCAAGGAAATGAGCCTACTAAGGCCTTCCATCACTAAAATGAATAGAAGTGGAGACAAGGGACAACCCTGCCTCAGCCCTCGGTTGGCATGAAAGAACTGGGTTGCCAAGCCATTGATCAGGATGTTGTAGGAGGCTATATTTATGCAACAGATAATCCAGTTTATGAAATCATTAGGAAAGCCTACATGGATAAGAATCATCTTGATGAATAGCCAACTTACATGATCAAAGGCCTTGGAGAGATCAATCTTGAGAATTATGCTTTTTAGAGACTTAGATTTTATAGTGTATGGCTTCCTGGGTTGTGCCAAGGGCTTCATGAATCTGCCTATTATGGAGGAAAGAAAATTTCTTGGGAGAGATGTGATGGGATAGAATGGGTCGAAGCTGATTTGTTATGATCTTAGCAATGATTTTGTAGATGGTATTGTAGAGAGAGATTGGGCGAAAATCATTGAAAGAGACCGAGGAATCTGATTTCGAGATAAGAGCAATGAAAGTGGTATTGATGGCTTCATACATTCTCCCACATGTCCTGCACTCTTCGACTACATTGAGAAGATCATTCTCGATGATTTCAAAGAAAGCTAAGTAAAATTCAATAGGCTAGCCATCCGGCCCAGGGATTTTGTCTTTATGGAACCATTTGAGAGTCCCTTCCAGTTCTTCTCTGGTTATAGGTGCAGTGATCTCATCTATTGTATCCTGGTTGACAAATCTAGGAAAATGCCCTGCTACACGGATGATCTCAGCTAGATTAGAGATATGAGGTTCCTTGAAGAGCTGTTGGAAGTGTGATATGCCCAGCTGTGAGAGTTGGTGAAAAGTTTTAGCAGTTCCTCCATCAGGAGTGGGCAGTTGCTTGATGGTATTGGAGGCTTTTCTTCCGTTGGCAAAGTTTTGGAACTACCTAGTATTTTCATCCCTTGCTTTGAGCCAGATAGCATGACTCTTTAGTCTCCAATTTCCTCTTGTTCCTTCAAAATATTTTCTCTTTTGTTTTCCAGTTCAATCAGATAGGATTTGTGTTCAGCAATCATAAATACCCTATTGTTGTCATCGGTAAGGTCTTCCAGGGCCGCTTCCACATATGAGAGGATATGGTTATCCTTCTGATGTTTTTCTTTGGCCCACTTAATAGTGAGCTTCTTGAGCTGTAGAAGGTTTTGACAAAAGCCTTCATCCCACGTATGATACTTAGAGGGTGGGTTTTGTGCCCAATTATTAGTGACCAGCTCAATGTATGAGGGATCCTGTAGCCATACAAAGTTGAACTTAAAGGGGGCCTGAGGTTTGATTGGAGGACCATATACTTCCAGGTAGATAGGTGAATGGTCAGAGATGCCTCCTAACCCAACCCACTGCCTATAGTGGGATAAATGCTACAAAAATTGATTCTTGATGACAAACCAGTCAAGTCTCCTGGCGAGAGAAGCCTCCCCAACCCTTGTATTCCTCCAAGTAGGCATGGGCTTTATCATAGGGACATCAGTGAGCTAGGCCTGATCAAGAAGATTTTCCATAGTATTTGAGAGTGGATCGATATGAGCCGATGAGTCCCAAGATTCACTGAATCTGATAGAAAAGTTAAGATCCCCTCCCAATATGAAGTTATCAGTAGAGGACAAGGATAGTTTAAGGAGGTGGTTCCATAAGGCCTTCCTTCCTTGGAACGACCCATAAACATTCATGACCCTGAATTCCATTCCCAATTCGGCTGAGAAAAAATCAATTCCCATGTAACCCTTTCCTTTCCAGGTCAAAATGGGTTTTATGGAACGGGGATTGTATCCCATGGCCAAACCACTAGAACATCCCATGGCATCCAGTGCAGTGAAAATCCACCTAGGGAAAATAGCCTACAGAATCTTAGAAACATGATGTGCTTCCCCTATGGTTTCTTGAATGAGGATTAAGTCGACCGGTTCTGCAGTGAAGATTCTGCGAAGTGCTAGTTTTTTGGGGGAACTAGCCATGCCCATATAGTTAAAGGAGAGGCATTAGGGGAAACATGTATAGGGTTTGGTTTGCTCTAAGAACCCGATCTAAAGAGGATTGTTTGCCCGAGATGGCCTCTGCCCTAACGTGGATGATAGCATGAGAGAGGTATGATTTGCACCCTTTAAGTGGTTTAGCAGAGGATGCAGGTAGAGTCAGACCAAGGCTAGTGTAAGGTTGAGAGTCCCCAAATGGAGTTTTCAAACGAAGGTTATAGGGATGAGAGGGTACCAAGGGAGATGGAGGGAGAGAGGGGAATCTCACTGGGTGGGTGATGTGGGGGGGTGGTAGAATCAACCAAGTGTTGAGGGAGAAGTGAACAGGGGATGGATGTAGGGGAGATGATACTATGCGAGATCGATACATTATGCATATGTTGTGCATTAGATGCATTAACATAAGATAGAGTAGGGGATGAGGGAAGAGGAGTACCCCCTGAACGAGCCGCTTCTGCCATTGCCCGAGCTTGAGTCAGAGGAGGGGATGGAGGACCCAAAGATGTTCTAGCTTCATGCACTGGCTTGGATGGGGTCGCCTTCCAGGGAAGTTCTGGGCTAGCCTCAGTATGCTTTCTACTAATGATAGGAGTGCCTTTGTCGATGCCAACTTCTTGCCCTGCTGTTGTCTCCTGGGGTTTCACTACCAAAGGGCACTCTTTGAATAGGTGCCCGACCTTGTGACATCTGCAACATCTAAATGGCACTCCCTCATAGTCGAAGATCTGTACCCGGGTGAAATTCCTCCATTGTAGAGTAATCCTTTCTTCCAGGCCCTCACAAGTGTCTAGGTGCACTAAGATACAGGCCAATATTCGGTTTTTGGACTGGAAAATGGATTTGTCATAATCCAGAAATGTACCTAGGGTATTCCCTATTTTGATGAACACCTCCTCTAACCAATAATGCAGAGGTAGTCCTGGCAACCTCACCCAGAGAGGCCCTGCTCCGATCTGCTCTATTTCAGGATAAAAAAGAGGGCTCCATCTTTTGAGTAAAACTGGCGCCAACTCTATATACCAAAATCGAGCCAGGGCCATATTTGTGTATTCTTCGTGTGCAAAGTGAAGTGTGAACCATCCACGAGGCAGAGTTTGAACCTCCGACAGCTAAATGAAGATCTGCCCCCAAATCTCTTTTACCCATTGCCCTGATCGATCTGCTGTATAGGTTCTGCCGCGAACCCTACCCACCAAAACTTTGCTCGTGCTGTTGGCAATGTCCCCCATGGTGAGGCATTTGCCAAATTTAATGGTGAAATCTTTCCCAGATGCTCTGATGCACTTGTATTTCTTCTTGCCTGTCTGAGGCGCAGTAGGGTGGTCTTGTAAAGGATCTGCTGTATTTTTTTTTGTCAAGGAGGGCTTCGCCGACCTAACCCTAATAACAGGGGTATTGAAACATCCCTATGGGATTGTGGATTCCTGTGTTTTATCACTTGTTACAGGGATATTTGCTGCTTGCTGAGATTGAGTGCCCGCTTCCAAAGCAGGTTTAGGGAAAGGGTTAGGTTTCTGAGTGAAACAAAGGTCAGCGGGGGGTGTGAGATCGAAGAGCAGAGATGAGCATGAGGCGAGGAGGTTGAGGGTTGAAGGAGACAAGGGCAGAGAGTCGAGGGCAGGAGAGTCGATGGAGAGTGAACCGATGAGGAGGGAGTTGTCCTTATGCCCAGGAAGGAGACAACTGGCATTGTTAGTGAGCAAGATGGGGTAGATGTAATGGTGGCTGATTTCAGAATAGGGTTTGGGAAGATGACCTGTTCAAAATATGGATCCGGCCAATAGTCCACAACGTTGAGATCCATTCCCTCCATTCTTATCTGCTAAAAATGACAATTGTGTAGTTTAGGACCGACATGCTATAGGCTGGCTGGGGAAACTGCTATGGGTGCATGTTGTAGTTAACGAGGCTTAGAGTAGCAGGTTGAGAGTGCGCTACAAATCTCCATCACAACCTCCTTCCATAATTCTACTCCTTCATTTCTCTATAGTCCAGAGTGGATTTAAGTCTTACTTTATAACATAGGGCCCAATTGGGTCCAGGCTTTTATCGCGAAAGAGATTTGAAATATATACAAAACATAAATAATAACACTAAATTAAGATTTATTTTATCATATAAATTAAAATAATGATGATTCAAAATCATGGACAACATAATACTAGCCCATAAATACAGTTAGTTACTTAATTCCAACAAGTCTCTAGGTATGCTCATTAAACTTGATATATCAAAAGCATTTGACAAATTGAGTTGGAAATTTATTTTTTGTGTGCTCACTATTTTTGGGTTTGTAGAAAGATGGATTCACTGGGTCCTTGCCCTCATTTCCAAAAAATTTCTTCTCCATCCACTCCCCTTAAAAACCCTCCTCCCACATTTACTCGAGCTAATCGGTCCACCGGGGTAAACATGTGACAAAGAGTTACTATGATATGATTAAGCTCCTTAAGCACAATTAAGGGAGAGGAAATGATGAACCAACTCTTCAGAGACCTCCCTTAGGTGCTATAGGACCCGCAAGAGCTAATCCATCACTCCAGGTGCCCAAAAAATGAGTTAACCTAGCCTTTCAATGAATTAAACCTGTAGTCGCTCCCATGAAATGGGCATGCATGCAAATGGGACCCTCCAGCCACTCCCACAATGTCTGCAAGGGAGAGACTGTAGTCTTTTTCAGCCAATTTTATGCCAGAGACTGTGAGACTTAAGATGCTTTTTTAGAGCTAGTCTCCAAACCACTGCCCTAAACTTGACTATACTTTCTGAGATAATAAATGAAACCAAGAAAAAGCCTCTAACACAAAACTTGATCAAGGAATTGACTTAACCAAACCCAACGATGATAGTCATTTCGTCAAACATATCACAAATATGAAATCTGCAGGTTTCAACAACAAATCTGAGCATAGGGATCTCATACTTATCTAAGAATCGCCAAGAAGGATCGATGCTTTCTAACATTAGCTAAATTATCATCTATTAGGTCATTCATTCATTATTGTTTCACATACTAATCAAAAAATGATGAGATCCATACATCATAACTATCACAAAACATTCTTATAACCAACAAATAACCAGAGATATATCAAGGAGGAAATAAGCATTAAAGCCACATAAAATTAAGTACCTTTACTCATAAAAATACCAAGGGAAATCTCTTGTTAACATATGTAAAATGCAACTAGGTCTCGGACTTCCACGAACCACCCAACCATAAACTAGAATGAAGCATATCTATCTTTCAGCCAGTCACCCCTGTGCCATATTCCAAGCATAAATGTGGGATCACATGGAATAAACCAAGAACAAAAAACCAGGGCTTCTAGAGGCCAAACCACCTCAACCCTCAACCAATAATTCCACCTCACGACCAGACATCACTAACCATCACCAGATTAGTCTCTATACAAGCTGTCCAGGGCTCCAAAGTGTTTGTTCCAACACGAGTTCCAAGACTAATAACTCAACCCACAACCAAAGGAATATGAGAACCAAACATAAAACAAAAGGAAATAAACCCAAAATGCCATGACTATATAGTAAATGGAAAGGCCAGGAAATCTACTACCAAATCTAGGCATTCCTCCATGCCAATGACAAATCATAACCAAGAAACCACATGCATATTCCATTCATGCAAAAAATAGCAAGGAAATCATACATACAACTTAGTACCTGCAAGAAAAACCCGTTGTAGCTGCTGATCCTGATGTCCTCTTGGGATTTCCTGCTCTTCCTTTGCCTTCTTGCTCCAAAACTCCAAGTACGCCACACTCCGCCAAGAGTGCTACAAGAAAATTTTGTGTGTCCAAGAGTAGGAGAGAGAGAGAATACAGAGAGAGTTCCAAAACTAAACTGGAAAAAACTATCGACTGATCCTCATAAGCCTTTTTGTCAACGAGGTCTCTATTTTCTTCATTTTCCATAATTTTCCTTCAATTTCCTCCTCACATGCAACCTGTGACTTTTCACCTTCCTTTTCTCCAAATTTCCATTATTTTCATAAATAAATTCCAAATAAATGTCTCATGCCTTTCCAAAGTCTTTACCTTTGCCTTTTCCAATTTCCTTAGACATAATAAACCAAATGAGCACCGACTAGGATTTTTTTCCCACCATTCAGCTTGGAATACGTGTCCCATGACCTTGGTCTTATTTATTTTTACATGGATTTTTAACTTAGGCTATTACAGAACCCTCCTCATTGGGGGAACACCGTCCTTGGTGTTCAATGACACCTATAAACCAGGAAACCTCTAAAAACAAATCATACTACCTATGGATATTTACAACATAACTCGTTGTAGTATTTACAATAACCACTGCTGAAAGCATGACAACAATACTATTTACTGGAGCTTTATAACACAACTCATTACAATATTTACAGTAACAACCATATATACACTCATGCACATTTGCTTCAACCAACAAATAACCTGTTCATGGAGCTTTATAAACCAGCTCGATAGAATATTTACAATAATATACACATATACACATATGCACATTTGATCAACCAACAAATAAAAGGATACGATGCATGCATTTACAACAAGGGAATCCATAGTCTCACACCTCCACCATCAAATTAATACTAGGATCCACCTCCTTCCCAGGAAGTCCATAATCCACTTCCAAAGTCAAACTGCATCCAATGTCTAGCACTACAATCTTGCACCACTTGTCCTCTCAATGAACAATTACCGACTCATTGTTCCAAGGCACACTCCCAATGTGTATCTGATTCCGTCTGGAAACGATAATGACCAAAACAAATCCATCCCTAACCTTCCCTTCTCTACTACACAGTCCCTTGGGTAATCCAATCACTCCCTTCCGTGCAGTCACATGCCTTCCAAGTTCCGTAGGCATTCCCTTCTCTGCTACATAGTCCCTTGGGTGACCGCTCCCTTGGTAAGGTTTCCTTGCATCAAAAGGTCCAAAAACCAAGGCATATCCCTACCTCAAAACCATCATAACGGTCATAGCATGCTCATGGAAATCAATGGACACTATTGGGTACTAGTGTCCCACAACAACCCTGCACCTGAAGTGCTTTAGCAACATACTGTTGCATTTTCCAATTCCTTTTGCTATTGCTACTAACTCTTGCAGTCAATTTCAAACACCCAACAGAGCATTTTTTTGCTTTCCTGTACCAAGCACATAATTTCCATTAGACTCAAAATATATTGAAATAAATTCATATCATACCTCATCGGTGGCTCGCTAATAAGGTACAATTGCAATTTTGTTCACTTGTTGTCACAACAAGTCAAGATATATGTTTGATCAAATAATCATGTATAAAAATATCACATCTGGTTAGCTCAAAACGAAATCATCATAATCAAAATAATAGATCACAAGTAACTATCATAAATCCACCACAAATCAGATTCATAGATCACATTTAATCATCATAAACCATAATCATAGATCACATGTATAATTAAAATTAAAATAAAATATTGATACTTATTATTTAATCTATCCTTAGCTTCTACCTTTATCCTATGTCATTTTCATATACACATTAGATCAATTTCCAGACCCGTTAAACACCCAATGCCTTCTCTTCAACCACATACACATACACATACACATACACATACACATACACATACACATACACATACACATAGTGGACATCAACATACACATACACATAGTGGACATCACACACATACAACCACACACGACATGTAACACCATGCAAGACATGCACCTACACCTAACATACAACACAATACACACACCTGCATTCCGGTGTATGACACAACAAATATATCTACGCCTAGTGTACAACACAACACAATACATACATCTACATCCGATGTACAAGACAACACAATGCATACACCTACATCCGATGGACAACACAATACAATGCATATACTTACACCCAATGTACAACACAATACATATATGTACACAGTACAACACAATGAATACACATGTCACGATGCCACCACCACACAATGCACATACGTAGTGCCGCATGTACATAACACAACATGTACAACATGCACACAATACCACATGTACACTAGTACCACATGTACAACATGTACATAGTACCACCTGTACACAACACCACCTACACAACGTGTAAACAACATCACATGTACATGGCACCATCTGCACAATGTGTACACAACACCACATGTACACTGTGCCACCTATACAACGTGTACACAGTACCATATGTAAACAACATCACATGCATGACATGTACACAACACCACATGTACATGACACCACATGTACACAATTCCACGTTCAAGACATGTGCACAACACCACCTCCACACAACACCACATGTACAACATGTGCACACCACCACATGTACAATCGTGCACACGACACCACATGTACAATCGTGGACATAACACCACATGTACAATCATGCATAGAACACCACATGTGAAATCGTGCACAAAACACCATATGTACATAACACCACATGTACAACATGCACACAACACCGTATGTACATAGCACTGCATATACAACATGTACATAGCACCGTATGTACACAACACTACATATTCAACATGTACATAATACCATCTATACCCAACACTGCATAAGAAATATACACACAACACCATATATGCACAACCTATGATGTATATAACATCATAGGTTCAACATGTACAATATGTACACAATATACACAAGACTAGTACTACACATCCAAAGACCACACTATCTCTACCAGACAACCTTGCTTCTAGTGTATTTCCACCATCCATGCTTTCCCCAACATCTTGCAGATCACACTGATTTCATTCCACTGATGTGTCCTTTAGCATTACCTGCCATAACATAGACATAGTATAATAACATAATATCAATTCATAACCACATGATACTGAACTTGTAGATTTTTTAGGACTACTCTTCCCACTTGATTCCCCATAAGACCAGGAATCTCTTTCATGCCATTCACCTGCATAAGAAATCATTCCTCCATAAGAATGATCGTTGATGAGCTTGCCAAACAATGAAATACATACGTACATATATACATATAAACATCAACATAATCATAGTCACAATGCAATTACCAGATGTCCTAAGGTCAAGGTTAGGAGAACTCACTTTATCCATGCATCACATGCACAATATTGAGAACAACAATTCCCAACATAGCTAAGGTAACTGATGCCTTAATCCATTTGCTTTACCTTTTATGTTGTCTTTCCCATAATTGTCTACCACCATCCATTTACACCAATGGACCCAACCAACCCAACTAGATGTCATACTCTTTCCTTTAACTTCCCTTACACAAGCACCAGGCTTCATCTAGGTCTCACATTACTTGTTGGGTTTCATTAAGTTCTTTTGAGCTCCATCAAGTTCCTCCTTCCCAAACTGATTCCCAAGACCCTCAAAAACATAAAATGCAAGAACAATAAATAGACAAGAAGAATAGCATGAAAAACAAAGAACAATACGACACCACAAACAAACTGGTATGGCCATACACTAGACATAAACAAAACTGCAAATCAAGCGCAAACAAAGCACAAAGCACCGAAATCACAAGATCTCAACAAACACCATGAATCTGTAGTTTTTAACCCCATACAGAAGTTACCTACATATGAATTCTAAAACACATAAAATAAACAATGCGAGAGCATAATACATAAAACACATACACAAATATTTTCCCCTAGATCCCAAAACTGGGACTATCAGCTTGATTTTTCATTATGTTCCTTTCAATGTTACAATACATATTTATACATGTCGAAGCATCCAATGCCATGGACCGAAAACCATTGCGTCCAAAACCATTAACCGAAAACCATCGCGTCGAAAACCATGTGTGAAAATCATGCATAAAACCATAGGTAGGTCTGCCCAACCTAATATAGGGTCCAAAAACAAAATTTTCCATGGCGCTGCCCTAGACCCCATAGAGGGGGGTTATCTGCACCCCTCAAACCCCCTGTGAGCCCCCCGCTATGCAATCGGCACAACAAAGGGGGGCTCCACCACCCCCCCCTTCTAACCCCCTGGTTAACTACATGAGCTAGTCGTGGAAAGAATATAACACAACCCAACATTCTACCACTTGTTGTTTTCTTTCCACAAGGGGCCACAAGAGAGATTAGTCATTTATCCAACCCTGCAATGCCCATTGTTTCTCTACACCCAGAGAACTTCTCAGAGTTCACAGATTTTGTCAATGCATCTGCAGTATTCCTCAAAGTGTCCACCTTTACCAGCAAGACCTTTTTGTATTCTATCATATCCCTCACAAAGTGATATTGAACATCAATGTGCTTTTTCTTTGAATTATATGCAGGTTTCTTTGCTAAGAAAATTTCACTTTGGCTGTCACAGTCTATCCTTATAGCTCCCTGTACTAACCCCATACTTGAACATAATCTATGCAACCAAACTGCTTCCTTGCTTGCATGAGTGGTTGTTAAGCGGATAAATCGTTCTTGCGGACAAGACCGATCTCCCTAGTATCAATTGATATCTAGCAACAAGGAGGACAAGCAAATCTACTTTTCTCTAAACATATTTCGATTCATTAATAAAAACTAAGAGGTGTTTTAGACCCTACCTTAAGTCCAATTCTAGTTTGTGGCAACCTTGCTCCAACAGCTTCAAAGAATATCCTTTTAATAACCTGCAAACACAAACAAGCACACATCAAGGAACACTTGCATAGCTAATATAATAAATCATGTTCATCATAGTGATCAAGGAGTCTATGAAATAAACCATTAAACACAACTTATTGAGAAAAATAAACTTGATTGTTAACTTTGAGAAAGAAGAACTTTACAACCTTGGTGCCTTAATGCTATACAAGCTCTTCCCAGGGTCCAGGCAGGAATCTCCTCTACTTTGACAAGCCTCACTCTCTCCCAAATGAGATTAAAAGGTATTTGATCTTTCCTCTCAAAAGCTCAATTAGGAAGACTAAGTTCTAGCAGCATATACCCTAAAAAATATTCAGCTTTCAACCTCCCAAGTAACTAGCCCAAAGCTTCATTTTATAGTGCAAAGGAAGGAGGTTACAGGTCCACCATTGAACGAATAGAGTCCTTCTTCAAGGGGATAAGCTCCTCACATCAAGGGGTTAGCTCCTTAACGAATGGGATGCATGCACCCTCAAGGAGTGAACTTGCCAGCGGAAGGTTCCTTCTAGAAGCTTCTAGAATTGACTCAAAGTGAGTTTTTAAGAATAAACTTGTGCCTTATTAACTTTTACAGGGGTTCACACCCATACATATAGATACAGAGCGGCTAGGTGCCCAGGGAACATGACCAGTGGGTGCAGCACCGCAGGTAATGCTAAGAGAAAGTGCGAAACCAGAGTTTTAGAGATTTTGAAGGACTTTCTCTCATTTTCAAAGCTTGATATGCACAGCTGAGGTTTAAGACTTGCAAAGGAGGTATGTATGAGTAGTGATAGACTCACACAGTTTACAGAAAGTTACAGTGACAATTTTTGTGTAACAGATTGCTCCCTAAAGTGCGAAAGTCTGTAATAGATGAGGATGGTTTTTTTCATCTAAGAAGAGTGAAGTACTTTATCATTTCAAGGATCTTCCTGTGGATACCCCGGTCGGAACCTGTAAAAACATTCAATGCAAACTATACATATATATGATCATATCATTGCTGAGGTAGGCATTCCCATACTCAGATGAAAACTGACTAGAAACTATCTAAACTGCTCTGATACATGAATTATTTTGTAATACATCACAAGTATAGGCATATGTAGACACATTATGGACGCAGCCATCTATTTATGAATAGTATATTGTATAATGAATAATAGAATTCCTTGCAGCCTGAATGGTAGAAACTAGATCCAGGGTCTTCATTTCTACTTCCCGAACTAGTATGATTCTATCCATGTGAATGAATGTGTCGAAGTCGAACATGTAGAAACCACTTGATTACCGGTCGATGATGTAAACCGTTAACAAGTGTGAGAGGAACCACCGGTAATGTCAATGGCCCTCAAAATACTCAGTACAATCCATGAAATGTGAATGAATGAGTTGATGTCGAACACGTCACAGAATCCTTTGATCGAAGGTCAATGATGCAACCTGTCATCAAAGGCGAGAAACCTACCATTGAGGCATGCAAATTCCAAGGTACTGACGATTTCTAGATCATCTTTCTAGATAATGAGTTGGAGTTGATAGAAAGCGATCCGTTATAGGCAAGCCCACAACACGAAATCATAGATCAAGTTTTGAAGAAATGTATTTGGAAAGGACTAACTCAGGGATGGTCAAGATGGATGACAGCTATTTTGCAAATGAATGGTTTATTTGAACCGACCTCTTGAACACATAACAACACTGTAGATGGTTTGGTTATAATTGACCCAAAGCTAATACCTGGAAACCGGCTGAAGACTTTCAATATGGTTTGATTAACTATTAGGAAAAGGATTTCCCAACCTAGGTGAATGAAAGGTGTCATGTTCAAGAGTGGTTGACTGCTTTTCAAAAGACAAAGTATAATAATCAGGTTCATTTTTCTCTCTTTTGCCCCACCATTTCTAGCAAGTACCTCTTTATTTTTGACAAGCTTGAGGAGGATAACATTTGCTTGGTTATAAGCTCATCCTTCGGATGAGTCCAACTTAGTTTAAGATTCGAACCCTAAGAAGGAGCGGTCCATTCCTATTTGTAATTGAACAGGTCCTTTACTGTTAAATTTTAACGAGTCCATTATAGGAGAAACTCGACGTTTTTCAATTTTAAGGAGTCAGAAGAAAAACTTAAGAAAACTACATGGTTGTCCTTTTTTGTAAATTTGTGTCTCCCAAGCCCGAAAAAGTATAAAATAATATTTGAGAGAACCACTTGACCATTACAATCAAGGAGTACTTTTCATAATTAGTGCCTTCTGTTATCACAAAACCAGTACTGATGGCTGCTAATCAGTAAGACCTTATGTAACTGTTTCAGACCAGACTTTTAGCTAGGGATTAGCCTCCCTAACCTGAGAGGGCTCTCTCAAAACAAACTACTAATTTATCTTTAGACACAAAGAGGGCTAACTCTTGAAATGAAAATTTAGTAAACATGCTAGTTGGAGAGACAACATAACATCTCTTCCATTGGGCTCATGGAGTCAAACATCTTTCAGTAAACTATCAACTGCTCATTCATAGAAGCCAAGGCATGTAATGTTTAAACATTCAAGACATTTCTCAAATAACCATCAACTCGTATGTACACACAGGAAGTCTGAGCACTAGGTGAATTCAGAGTGATTGTGTACCTAAAGAGCTGTAAAACATGAAGGACAAGAACCTAAACTTATAAGTATACACAGGAAGTCTGAGCACTAGGTGAATTCAGAGTGATTGTATACTTATCAAGCTGTAAAACATAAAAGAT
>APFE030113501.1:0-11007 GCA_000404065.3 Pinus taeda | reverse complement strand
AGGCGAATAAGTTGAACCATCATAGGGGAAATACTTTTCTCATGAGGTATAAAATGTTCTTGAACAATTGGATGCAGACATGGAGCCACAAGAGTTGTAACATGATACTAACCTCATGCTTCACCACAAAGAGGTCGACTCACCCACTTCAATACATCTAAGTGATGTGCAAGTCTCAAATGACAAAGGAGGCAGTGAGATCCTTGGTGGTTAACTGGAAGCAGAGATGCAAAACATTTCCTTTAATGAATCTCATTACAATGTTGTGCAGTCTCACAGAGTACCAACTCGAGAGGAGGAAACATCCCCTACGCAAGTTGAAGAATAGGTGATCATGACTAATGTGCACAAGCATCCAACTTCTTTGGCCGATGCAACTAGAGTGTATGCCAAAGTCGCTAGCTCAAGTTTTCATTTCCTCATAGTTGAGAATGATCGAATGGCGAAGGAGCTACATGTGGCCAAGCAAGGAGGAGACTTAGTGACAATGTCCACCCAATATGAATTGAAGAAGGAAATACTAGATGAAGCATTATCCCTTGACACAGTTATGCGACCATTGTACTCCAAGTTTGGTACGATGCACTAAGCACTCATCCATCTCCACGGATGGTAGCAACGATTTTCAAGAAAAGCATGCATCTTAACAAACATACATGCTGTTGTTGATAACATTCAAACATGAATGATGAAGTACAAGGGAGCCCCGCTTCACTTGCTAAAGATGATGAAGGCTAATGAGGTTGAGCTGCAAGCACGTATTGGGAGTAAGATCCAGAACTATGAGGACCTAGCACAACTCGAGTAGCATATAGGCTTCCCATGCATGAGTGTTAAAGATCATGGATGTTGTGGTGTGGACACATGTGATCCCATCACTTGGGACTCTCGCCTAGGTAGAGACAAAGAAGCGGGTATGACTGGAGCTTGACTCATACTTCAACAAGTTGATGTGCATTGCCAGTACCCTAGACATTCTCGTAAGTGTAGACATCATGCGAAAGTATGTTTTTGGTCTAGCCACATTGAAGACAATGATGTGCATGCTTTAAGACGAGTTGGACAAAGGAGCCCGAGCAGTGTACCCAGATGCTATGGAGGCAAGGTTCAGGTTTCAAACAGATGTCAGCAGATCATACACACAGTATCAGGGACTACGAATCTTGGCATCAATATGTTACTATTGTCAACATGAAGATGTCGAGCAGTTGAAATTCTATAGTTGTATAAGTTACGATCATGTTTATTTTGGCTTGTTGAAGCCATTTTTCACATGGGTACATGTGCATTGTACTATTGAGTCATGTCAAGTGTGAGTTAAGTGTCAATAATGGATGTAATAATCATAGACTAGGTGAAGAGTTGTGAGGGTAGTTGAATGGTCACAAAGGGGAATGTCAAGGGTTACCCCACCCTTTGCTATAAATAGTCCCTTGTAAGTCATTGTATAGGCTTTTGGTCAGCCAAGCTTCTAATAAGACTATCTTGGAAAGATCTTGGATAGTATTGTAATCTACCTTGGCTTCTCCACTGCATGAGGCTAGTTCATCACTTTGGAGGAGCAGGAAGATGTTGATCTAACGTTCCATTGATAGGGCTAACAGGTTTACATGGATGTATTGTATGAATGGAAGTTACACTTCTTTATATAATAAGAGTCAGCACATTCTCACGCATATGTTTTTATTGTAGTTGGACTATTCCAGTTGCCTATATGATATATGTTGTTTAATTTATGTATTTTTGTATGAACTGGTTAGTATGAAACTATATGAATCTTGTTGCAAATGTTTTATTGGTTTAACCATTACTTTGGATTGTCGACTGCTCTGCTTTCTAGCTTGTGATGGATATTCGCTCATGTGTTCCCTTCCCAACTAAGTACTGATACAAGTTATCAAGGGGTGCACTCATCCCACCCCATTTTTGTTAGAACCTCTTAGGGGCCTTCCTTAAATCACTGAAGTGATCACACCTTTTCTACTGACATAGTTATCTTACTTGCCTCTGTGTCACATCGCAGTCAAGGCATTACCTTATGACCCACTGCTCAAACTCCTACACCAAATGGTCTATTATCTAATTGGCACTTCTTACCAGGGAGATCTCGTTAACATGTTGGCTAGTATAGGATCATCAACTAGCATCGAGGTGACCTAAGCTGAAGCCTACACTTGTAGGAGAGACTCAAAAGCTAAAGAAAGACAAGAAGAAGACATTGATGCCGGTATGTGCATCACTGTGGAAGAACTCTGCTACCTAGGCCTAGAAGAAAGGTAAACAACGAACGAAGGATAAGGATAAACTTATAGATTTGGAGGACGAAGAGGGTGCGAAGGATATAGATGCTAAGGGCATGTATCCCATCTCCAAGTTTCGAGATTATATCCCTCCGCGTAATGGAAAGGTCAAGGTCACTAAGGACCTAGATGCAGAGGAATTCCTTATTCATACACCCCTACTACCCGAGAGGATCACCTTCGAAGGGTTGCACCTGCCACATGTTCCCCATTTAAAGATCGAAGACTAGTATTTAGTGGACCGTGAGTGGTTCCCCCACCTCATTATGGAGAAATACATGCAACTGATGCATTATAAAGAATCTGGTGTCATTGCATTGGAGGCAATGCAGTGGATTCGTGGATTAAATCAATTGGGGTTGCTGAACGCACTGTGGGTGCTCCACTACCACTGCTCCAGTATCAATATCATTTGTATCAAGGAACTGCTAAATCTACTACATGATGGATATTTGTGGCTCAATGTGCCTATTACCATCAGAGACATGGTGATCCATCAGATCATGCTTATGCCATATTCAGGCTTGAATCCAACCAAGGAGTTTGGCAGAAAGATGAGTGAGCATGACCTTACAGAAAAGATGAAGAAAAATTTTGAGCTAGTCAAGAAGCCATGTGGATACCCCATAATGTCCATCACTGACCCCACGGTGAAAATTGATACACAGATATTAGTTGGAAAAGCCATGAGGAAATTCCACACAGATGAGGTTTCGGCACCAGTGATCTTGTTAGATGCACAGTGCATGGAGGGCATGTAGTTTAACTTGTCACACTACCTCAACAACGAGTTCCTTGTAAATTGTCTTAAGGCTCATGATGTGAGCAAGACCTTACACTATGCGTGGTTGATGCTCTCGATCATGTTAGTTTCTTGGGAGCTATAAGAGGATAGTCAGTTTCCTCCCTTAGAGAAAGGATTATCAGATGCTACACAGTTTGCCTCCCTTTTGGCTAGAGAGGGCACTTCACGGGTCACAAGGACTAAATTTTCCTAGGTTTTGATGGAGGCGAGCCTTCACATGGCCATCAACCAGAAGCCACGGTTAGTTGCAACTGTGTATGAGCAATTGTCAGAGTACATAGAGTGGAAGGTAGACTTCCACCGCATGTATATCAGGGCAAGGGAGGATCCACAACTGAAGTGGTTTGATCTACCCTATCCTTACACAGATGATGCCATTCAGGAAGTCATCGAGCACTAGACAAAAAATTGGTGCTCTCTATTCAATCTAGCCACAGGGACCAACAAAGGTGTGGGGTGTTTAGCAAAAAAAAATGAAGAAGGATGCAAGTGGCCAAAAATTGGCCGTGTAGCGAAGGCAGGAGGCTGAAGAGAATGCCCAGCTAGGAAAGGAGAGCGCTACACAACAATAGGCTAAACATGAACAATATCACTCCGAGTGGAGTGGTAAATCCCCTTCACCCCAGACCAAGGAAGAAGAGTTGTTAGATTAATGCAGTTCTGGTGATGAAGGACTATGAACTCGGTCAAGACCCCCTAAGCCAACATGGACACTACTAGCCCACTCTCCACCAAGATGAAAGAAGATATACCAGTAGATGTGATCATTTTCGGAGAATGGGGAGACCTAATCCTAGTGATGAAATTACCTTGCAACCTCAAGTGACTATAGAGCTATTTACAAAGTGGGGCATGGATCTCATTTGGCCCATTCATCCACCATTAGGGAAGAAAAATTACATAATTTTGTGTATTGATTATTTGACAAAGTAGGTTGAGACCAAAGCTGACAAGGTAGAAACATAAGAGAAAGTGGCTAAGTTCTTAAGGGAGAATTTATTCTACAAGTTTGGGTACCCTATAGAGCTAGTCACCAACCAGGTAGCTCAATTCACATCATATCTGATTGAAAATTTGTTGAGGTAAAATGGGTTAAAACAAAAAAAGTCAATTTCCTATCATCCTCAAGCCATTCGACAAGTAAAGGTCACCAACAGAGCATTTGAAGGCATCCACACCAAGGTTTTGAGTAACAAAATAAAATATTTGGTTGATAGACTGGTGGCGGCCACTTGGGCCTATAATACAACCTGGAAGACAACCACTAGTTTCACCCCTTTTGACATCGTCTATCGAAAGAAGGCTATGCTCTCCATTGAGTTTGAGTACAACAACTTGAGAATGGCAGCACGATTAGATTTGGATGTTACAAAGGCATAACAGGAGAGACTACTCTAGCTAAATGGTTTGGATGAATTTAGGATGCTCGCCCTCCTACACACTGAAGGTATCCAATTATAGAAGAAGGTTTGGCATGACAAGAACATTAAGGACAATGTTTTTCAAGAAGGGGACTTGGATCTACAATATCACTCCATGTTTAAGGATGTCAAAGTAAAATTGATAACCAGGTGGTTAGTCCCATAACTGATAAAGAAGTCGCATGACAATTAGGTTGCTCAAATCAGGATAATTGATGATGAAGATATTCCATTGAATTTCAATGGATACGGATTGAAAGGTTATAAAATTCCTCTGTCTGGGGAGGATTTCATCAACACCATTAGTATAGAGGTAAATTTGATTGGAAGTGTCTTACCTTCCAAGTCACACAACTCTTGAAGACAATTTTTGATTTGTGTGAAAAAAAAAATTAAAAGGAAAGAAAAATAAGAGACTGAGGTGAAAAACTTTATGAAGCATCGGATGCCAACTCTTCGGTTGAAAACCTACTTAAGGTAGCCTAGGAGTGAAATAAATAAAAATAAAAGGATACTTGGGTGAAAACCTCCTTTGAGGCACCTAGGGTAGGTAGGCAGGCTATTAACCTTGTTTAAGGTAGCCTGTTTATCTTCCAGAATAATGAGAACAAAAAAAAGAAAAAAAGGAAAAATAATACCATGGGAGAGGCCTCAAACATGGCCACTAATAATTATGTGATTTTGCAGGTTTTGAAGGTAGTAAAATATGTAGAGCTATAGGGACAACATGCTATGTTTCATCTCATTTCTTACTACAACAACTCCATCCCGTCCACTCCTACCATGTCCCTGCCACTCATATCCGTTTTAAGGCGTCAATTTTATTTTATTTTCATTTTCTGGCTTGTTACAGGATGTCTTGTAGCTACTACAGGAAGATCCTGTAGCACTAGACGATGTCCTAAAATTCTATAGGAAAGGAATCCGGAAGGGAAAATCATTAGGTAGGCCTATTTTAACTTGATTGGGGACACTACACCTACCAAACCACTCATCCATCGTCCATTCATCCGCAGTCCAAGTTGCCATACCTATATCTAGCTTTGTCTCACTAAAAAAAACACAAGAAAATGTCCAAAACATTAAAAATAAATAAATAAATAATTACCAGAGGAGATGTCCTCCCTTTGCCCCAACCATTAACTACTCCAATAAATCCATTCCATCATTCTCCAAACCCTACACCACTACCCATCCTCCCTTACATTTATTTTTTCTTTCCAACTAGAGAAAAGGGCGGGAACATCATCCTTGAGTACCTTGTTTCTATTAGCCCAAGCTCCACAACGACAATGGCAAAAAATATATATGAAGCACCTACACACATGGACCAACAAGAAATTAGCTATACAATCCAGGAAAATCACACAACAAGAGAGTAGAGGAAAAATTCCCTTAGCAGCAACATAGAAGGTGAATCCTCCAACATGCATCAATCAACAAAGTTAGGCATAGATACGACAACTCATCCAGCTCTTCCCTGAATACAATATGATGGAAAATTTATAAATGTTGAAAAATGTATTTTTATAAGTTGGAGGTGGCCAGTTAACTTGGCCACCCTAAGCTCATGATCAAAAGTGAACCTCCAGTTAGCATGCCATGTCTCAGTGTCAAATCAATGGGAATTAGTTGAAAATGTGGTTGATTTAGTTATGTGGGAGTGGGTGATAATTACAAGGAGGAACTGCATGCTAAGAAATGGTGGGCGAACAGTCCCGATTAGTAAATCTCCTACCACTACCAGCGAACACAATGCTCCAATCCTTGACCATAAATGGCATAAAAACCCAAACTTTCATGCACTTTTTTCTCATTTTGAAATAAAATAGATAAGGACCAACACCAGTTAGGCTTCTTTGAGTTTATCAAAGGATACAATGATAAGATATCTTATGATTTTTCCATGGCACTAAACCCTCGATCAAGAACACGTGATACCACTATGGTGAGATGGTTGTCCATTATAATCAAACCTAATGTGATCAACAGAGTAATCACACTTCCTCTAGCAATATGATGCAAAAGAGACAAAAAGGCTAGCAACACTTTTTCTAAGAAAAACTTCTTCTTGAATCATGAATGGCTAATTGAAGAAAAAAGTGGGGTCAAAAGGGAGAGCCTTCCCTATCCCTATGATGAGGTGAGCTACCCCATCCTTAAGTAAATATTTTTGTGAAGCGAGACTAAGTGTAGACTAGCTACCAATTTAGACTCCTCCATGAGTTGATTTTCAGAGATAGAGTACACATAAACCAGTTCCTTGGTGTGCATTATTTCCTTTTACAATAAATTATAGACATGAGGGAGAAGGTGAAAGAAGGTAAGCACCAACAGTTTTCACACCATGGTATCATCAAGCTAATAATGGTAGATTCCTTAAACCAATTGAGAATTCATGTTCTCTAGTCCCCATTTAGGGGCATGCATAGAGAAACCTTCCTTGAAGTCTGAGCCCATGAACATGGTGGGGTCCCTACCTGTAGTGATGAAGAGGATGAAGAGGAAGAAGAGGAAGAGGAAGAAGATGAAGAAGAAGCAAAAGAAAAAGAGGAAGAAAATGAAGAAGATGAAGAAGAAGAAGAAGAAAAAGAAGAAAAAGAGGAAGCAAAGACAAAAAAAACATAGGAAGAATAAAAGGAAGAAGAAGAAGCAGAAGGGGAAGAATAAAAATAAGAAGAGGGAGAGTAGAAGGCAAAGACAAACTCTGGGAAAAATATTGTAAAAGGGGAGATAGCTCTAAGATTTTCTCCTGAACCCATTGAAGAGGATGCATCTACTTCCTTGGCTTCCTTAAGCACACCTATCAAGTTGAAGAGGAAAAGGTAGAGGTAGAATCCCATCTATTTACAACAAAAAGAAGCACTAGGATCAAGTAGGGGAAGCCACAAACACATACAAAAAATCCCATCATAATTGAAGAATCACTATACAAGTAAGAGGAGCTAGATTCCTTGGGAATGAAGGTTTAGGAAGGCACATCACTGCAATCAACACCAAGTTATACCATCACCTATGTCAGGAAGCATTTCACTAGGTCAAAATCATGTAAGAAAACCAAGGCATATGTGACCCTCGAGGAGAAGGGGAAGGGCATGCTATAGGATCCCTAAATATTGTTGTAGGAAACATTGTTAGTGCTACAAGAAAGGCATAAAGAGCTATAGGGAGGATAGTAAAGGGCACTGACAAGTCAAGGAAGCAACCTCACAAGTACAAGAGGGGACAAATTCTCCAAAGACATTTGAGGAGGATTTTCCAGAGTTGTAGGAGCTTAGAGCACAACCAAATCTAAGTTCCTACTACAAGTTCATTAACAGAGGCTGAGTAATACCACAGAAATTTTCAATCCCTCTCTTCTTCAAGCTTGAAAAATAAAGAGGAAGGACACAATGATGGATGAAAATTTATAGGTCAAAGAGAGTAGAAGTTTTCATCCATATGGATTAAACATTCCTAGAGTTGTGAAGGTAGTTAAGTGAATTGAGAGACATGGAACACACAATAAGAACACGATTGCAAGCAGAAAGGAATTTGCAAGGAAAGGAGAGCCAATTAGCCACTATGGAAAGCCTGTCCCTAGAGACACTTCAATGCAGGCTTCAATGTAAAACATATGCACTATACCTCAAAGATAAATGGATGTAGTTTCTAGTTAAGGCATTGGCACAATAGGGAACCATGCCATTCCAATATTATAGGAAATTCATAGATCTATGTATCAAGATCAAACTTCAAGACAAGGCCAAATTATCTAAAATTTACCTACACAATCTTGCCTTGATAGACTTGAATGTGTGGGAGCCCAATTTAAAGTTGGGGTACTTGCAGTTAATGGATGTTGCATCATAGATGAGTGATGAGGGTTCTGTTGGATACCTATACCAATAGGTTTCATATTTCATGATTGGATATCAAAGGTCCAAATATGCTCTGCTTTGACAAAGGCAAAGATCCCATATTTCCATAAGAAGGCAATGCCTGTATCAGTTTGATAAGAACTCAAATTTTGATGGGTGGTCCAACAGCCTAATCTGGATCATGCCATGTTTTCAATTTCCATGTTGTAGAATAGAGAATGATATCTGTCCAAACTGTTTAATCTTGGCAGATCAGTAGCTAGGTAGAGAAGCTTAAGGTTCCCAACTGCTTAATCTGGGACCTTGGTAGGAATAAGGGTTGCATTAGATAGAGAATGAGCAAAAAAGCCAATGAAAAGAAAAGGCATTCAAAGGGTTTGCAAGTCCAAGTGCACCCTCCAGGAAGGAACAAAAAATGCTAGGAGAACTAGTTGGGTAGGTAGATGGGGTTGCAGCAATGGTTTCTCTCTCACAATCAAAGTTGCTGAAACATCCACAGGAAGAGCAGCACTCTGGAGCATGACTGATTCCCTTGTTCTCATTTGTACATCACTCATCACTAACACCCTTTCCCAAGATGCACAGAACACAGAAATTTATATCTTTGAAGTATTCTTAGGGCTTTGAGAAGCCACATTTCTTGTGTAAAATCTTTTCATTTTGATCTACTCCTTATTTCAAGTTATTTTCAAAGAAACTTGGTTGATCTAGCCCTTGCTCATATGTTCCCTCCATGCTAACAACTAACTCTACTACTTAGCCCCTTATACCCCTTTATCCCTGTTATTATAAACACCATGGTGTATAAACCCCACAATGCATATATATCCCCTCCCTGGCACTATAGCCATAATATTCTCTCCCTGGGACTTGGATTGACACCTGGTCAAGGTCAAGAACCCATGACTCACCTTTTGCTTCCCCTGAAACCACTTTCCCTACCCAAAATGCCATATTGCCTTGAAAAACCCTCTAAAACCTTCAAAACTTTGAAAAACCTTTGAAAAACCCAGAAAATCACCAAAGGAGCGGAAAACCTTATAAAATCACCCCTCCCCGCTTTATCCTAAGGTCGGGGGTCATTCACCTTTTCATATTTCATAAAACTTGTTTAAACCCCTTTTTCCAAAGTTTCCGCCTTCGGAAATATTTATGCCTGAAAACCTTTCAAAACCCGCGAAAAACCCCTAATCCTAAAGTTCACGGCAAATTATTAAATGGAATATTTTAATGGCCGGGCGGGCCCCTCCCAAACATGCACGACCAGTCAGAGGACCCGCCAGCCGTCTGATCTCCGCCGGTCGAGATCCAAGGGTGGGCGGTCAATATCACAGCCCGATCTGCCGACCGTTAACGTCCGGGGAGAGTGGTTTTGGGCCCGTACAAGGACGTGTGGCGAGCGCGGAGGCTGTTCGGAGCTCTCTCCTCGTTACCGCCTTTGCTCCAAAAGCGGTGCGGGGAACCCGCTTACCACCACTCCACTTACCGCCTTCCACCACCACGTCACCCTGACATCACCTCGCGTCCGTCCGCTCCCGCGCCCCGTCAACCTCCACGCTGTCTTGCCACTGCATCATCTTGCCACCATGTCCCGCCACTCTGGCCATCACGTCAGCGCCACGTCATCACCATATGGCGGGCCCACCATGACGTCATGCTGACGTCATCAGCGGAAAAGCGCCAATCGCGTTATTTTGCAAAATTTAACGTTATAACCGACCTAATAAGCCGTTTTTTGTCATTTTCACTTGATTAAAGAAGGAGCCGTTAAACGACCAGCTGCCGCGAAAATTCATCCAGACAGCAAATTTGAAGATTCCGACTGTTGAAAGTCCAGAATTCACGGTGCCAAGCCTCCACAGCTCAGCTCGCAAGTGCCCAGGCTGGTTTATCCAGGTATTTAGCCGGTTTCCCCCACTTCGCCCGTGCTTTGTAAATTCTCTGTAAATCCACCAATTGACACCATTAAAAACTTGCAAATTATAGTTCTGCCTATCACATAAAGCCTGCCAAGAAACCTACAGCACCCTACAACCACAATTCAGTAAGACAGTGCTCGTTTCGCGGGCTAAAACCCCGAAATCCTTCCCGAGGTACTCGGCATTGTTCCCTTTTGCCAAGTACAGTCCACTTGCTGTTACAACAGAGAAACCTGAGGAAACCCTGCAAATTTCTCAGTAACAATTCACACCCTGTGAATTTCACAGAAAAAACAGATAATCCTGCCTGCAACTCTCTCTGCAAAGGAAAAACTCACTGTATTGGCAGTTGAGTTAAAGTCAAAAGCCCTTGATTGAATAACTGCCTATTTTTCTACAAACCAGCTCCTATCATGGCGTCTCCTGCAACTTCATCCATCAGTGTGGCCTCACAAAGTTAGACAAGCAAACAGCTAGAAGCCCTGACACTAGTAGATAAGGATAGTCTCATTGGAGACTTTGAAGGGAGCAGGGACTTTTTGCAGACCTTCAGTAGGTTAAGGGAAGACCACAGGGATGGACATGGCACACATGGGGTCTGGGAGTCAAACTTGCCCTACTACTGTCTCCCAGCTGTGAATGTTTTCCCTGAGATCATTCACCTCTGTGCTGAACATTATGATGCAGAGCATAGAGCCATCA
>APFE030113496.1:45423-59489 GCA_000404065.3 Pinus taeda | reverse complement strand
TAAGCAGTTTTACGGATTGTTTGGCACACCCTTCTACCTAGATTTCCAGAGTAGTCAGCTTTTGATCCTTTTCAAACTGTCTAACAGAAAAGGTGTAAGTGAGCAGCTTGTCACTTCGTGCTCATTAAACATGTTTAACCCCGTCTTTTTCAAACTTATAACAATTCAATACCCCATCATGTGTCACTTTTCTGTCATACTGCCAAGGTCTGCCCAACAAAATGTGGCACACATCCATTGGCATAATGTCGCAAACAATTTTGTCTTTATAACGCCCAATCTGGAACTCCACTTCACTCTGTTCATCCACCAGCAACTGGTGTCCTTTCTGTAACCACGAAACTCGATATGGAGTGGGGTGTTTCAGACGTTTCAGCCCCAACTTCTCCACCATCTCGACTGACACTAAATTGTCAGTACTGCCGCTGTCAATTATCATTTTACAGCACTTACCTTGTGCTTTACAAACTGTTCTGAACAGAGCTTTTCGTTGCGTCTGTTCAATACTATCATCCACTGGCTTCACCAACACCTTATGCAGCACTAACGCTTCTCCTGTCTCTGGGGAATTTTCTGCCTCTTGAGGAGGTGTTGCTGCTTCCTCTGGCTGTGCCATATATGCGCCTCGCTGTCTAGTGGAATCTGTCTCTGGGCACTCAAAAGAGCGGTGTCCCCATTTGTGGCATCTATAACACTGGTATCCAGTTCCTCTTCCACGACTAGTTCCTCTACCACGCTGAAATGATCTGCCACCCCTCGTTCCATCTCCTCTCTCTGCTGTTCCCGAAGTTTTCGAACTGTTGGCTTCCTCGCTGTTGCTGGCAGTTCGGCCCCTACCATAGGACTGGCCTCTTCCCCTGTTAGACCCACGTCCTCTCCGGGCATTCTGTCTTCGGTTAAGCTTTTCTTCTGCTTTAACTACACTCTGATATGCCTCCTCCGTATTGTTGGGAGACAAAATACTTATTTCGTCTAAAATTTCCATCCTCAGCCCATTCACATATCTGGCTGTCCTCTCTGCTGTATCCTCTGTATATCCTGCTCGCAAGTTTACTCAATAAAATTCCTCTGTATATTCCTTCACTGTCAGACCTCTCTGTCTCAAGTTTTGAACTTGTCTATGCAACGCAATCTGGTAATCTCTTGGCAGAAATATGCCCTTCAATTTAGCTACCATCCTTGCCCAGGTCTTTATTGGAGGCTTGTTCAACCTCTTCCTCTCATTCTGGACACTGTCCCACCACAGGGTGGCGTGTCCTTTCAGCTTTGTTGCTGCAAACTTGACCCTGCGGTCTTCACTAATTTCTTCGCATTCAAAGTACTTGTCCATCTCGCTAATCCAATCTAATACTACATAAATCGATAAACTGCCATCATAAGTCGGCAACTCTGGTTTTGGTTTACTATTTGACAATAATACAGACTTCAACAGTCTTACTTCCGGCGTGTCACCGTCATCCCCTCCTGCCGGTGCTCCCACTTCTTCGTCACTCACATCACCTAATTCCGGATCTCTCCTTCTGCCTGCCTCTACTGCTTCTAATCGAGCAGTAAGAACTCTGAGTTCTTCCCTCAATGCCTCATCTGCCATCCTACGGGCACCTCTGCCTCGTCCTCGTCTGCCTATATCCATTTCTCCCAAATCTTTTCAACTCAACTGCTCTGATACCACTCTGATGGGACCCAGCCCACGCTGTCGTTACACTTTACACTTTGTAGGTGCCACTTGGATGCTTACGTGGTTGTATTTGGTGTTGGTCCTTCCCGCGCTCAATAGTTGGTAGCTGAACATTAATTGCCGGAGTAAATACACAGTCCTTCCGCCTTGGTGACCGATATTACCCTAACCCTAACTCAGTTTCTCGATCATTCTTGTCATTTCTGTTATCGCTCTGAGGGTTTCGAGTTCTGCGCAATGAAATGTTCTCGGTAGTATTGTATTCAGCCTTTTCTGGTTCTGTAGCACAGTTTAGTGATTGTAAGTTGATTTTGTACTCATTTTGGTTGTGGACGGAGGCTTCCTTTGCGCGTTTGCTTGCTTATACTCCTCTGTACATTGACTGTGTTCGGGTCTGGGTTCTCGCTGTAAATTCTGGTAAGTTATTTGCTTGCTTGGCCACTCTGTTTTAAACGAACAAATCCAAGTTCTGGTCCTGGTCCTATTTGCTGTGACTATTAGTTGTTTTATTGCTGGGGTTCGACTAATTCTGCTCCATTTCTGTGTATGCTATTATATTTCTGGTCTGTGGCCCTCGTATATGTCTTGACAATGGTTTCTGGGATTATGAATGCTGGTGGTGCTCCGCTGTTCGGACAGGAACGATGGCAATGCTTAAACAACCTCTGCTACAGGTATTTAGTCATTCTCTGTTTCAATATTTGTCCCTTTTTGTTCTGGGTCTAAACCCGACTGCTCCTCTAGTCTTCAGCTTGTTATGGCGTCCTCTGGTTCGACTTTATGGCCACTCCTCACGCGGTCTCCAAGTGAGGTTTCCTTTCCCGCTTGTCTCTGTTTCTATTATGCTGTTTTTGTTTCTCTGTTCGAGGGTTTCGCTCTTCCGGATATGATGAACCCTGACTCACTTCTGTTGTTTGGTTATAGGTCTGCTACAGTGGCCTGGAGGGCACACGTCTCCGTCTTCCGCAATGTTTGGTGGCTTGAAAGTTGGTAGGCCTGGAACCTATTTTGTTAGCTTGACTTGAGGTCTCCGTTATGCATATGATATGCTTGTTATATTATTGTTTGAGCCTGGTAACTTTCATGTCTACCATTGTTTGTGTGGGATGCGTTCACGTCTGCGACACGGCTTCAACAACCCTGGCTTTATGTCTATAGTCAAACCCTTACAAGGGTTTCGTCTTTCGGTTGCCTGTAGTCAAACCCTAACGAGGGTTTCATCTTTCCGTTGTCTGTCTGTAATGGCTGAGTGAACTTTGATCTGGTTTTGATGAAGACAATCTCTGTAATCCTTAAGGGACCTTTACTCTTTGGTTTTTCGGCTGTGTCGTAATGTTTCTAGCAATACAAATATAAACTGTGCTTTTAATGAAAGGGAAAAAGAAATGATTTATTGGGTACCTGTAGCCTTCGCTTATCATTGTGTTTCGCCGCTGGCGTTTGGTTCTTGTACTGGATTATTTGCCTGTATGCTGGTATCAATTTCGTAATCGTGACTCTTCGACTATACTCCTGTGTGCTTGTTTGACACTGGTTTCGGATTTCAGTTCATATTTGTTCAGCAGTCATAATGTTACATTTAATTTACAGAAATATGAAATCTCAGTAATCATGTGTGGGAGATTAATTCAATAACTTAGGAAATAATAGATGGACAGTATTCTTCCGATACTTTTGAATGCTTTGATAATTTTTATTCTTCAATTTCTCAACTTATTTTCTACTTGAAAAAAGACCCTTTCTTTACATGGATGCATTGCTTTTATAGCCTCTGTATGCAGTTAAGGCTGGCAGTTTGACTCTTTCTGTTACAAAATCAGTTACCTGTTTTTGTTCCTAATTGTAACTGTAACTGTTCAAATATGTTAAGACTTGTAAAAGCAACTAATAGTTATTTTTCCTAATTACAGAAACTACCCTTCTACTGACAATGAAACTAATAATAAACTTAACTGGAAAGTAAATCATTCAACTGTTTCTGACTTGTAAAAATAAAATAAAAAGAAAAAATTATTTCCAGCAGAATCTGACAATTCGGTGTCCCGCTCGTGAACCTGGTTGGAGTCTTTCTGCCTCGTCACTGTGAGCTGGATGCTCCTGCATCATACATGGTTGATAGTAACACATAAGAGTTGACAATTATTTGACATATAGTTTTGACATTGACAAACACAATGAAATTGACATGACAATGTCTATGTGACAATGATATGTTTTATATCACAGTGGTTTGTGACAACGTATTGACATGGACAACATTGTATGACAATCTAGAAGGTGCTTCATAGCCATATATGAGCAGCTACAAGACATATGTTGGTATCCCTCCTTGGGAAAAGTTCGAGACTATTGCAAGAGGCTCATAGGGATGACCTAAGGCATCTAGGATTTTGTCATCATTGGACATCAATACTTGGTGCTTACAACAACATAAGAAACTTGCCACAATGATTTGGATGATTTCTCTGTGAACCATTTAACGCCTATTCATTCATGAACATTGCAGTACAATGAAATTGACTATTCAAAGTCGGTGTTTGTTGTGTAGCAACCTTGTGTAGTAGATAATTGATGTGCAAACTGGGGTTTGGTAGTATAGTTGATGCAAGAGCAGATTCTAGGGTTTGATGTTGTGATTGAGCAGAGGCAGTTATGGACAATTTTTGGTATGGTTGTGTAGTGGCCAATTTGAGCAAAGTTGTGTAGTGTGGCTGCCAGAACTTGACAGTGACATTCATACTGACAAGAGTAGAAAAATCTTCATTATAGTTTATTTATATTAATTCATAGCATAAGGGATTCAGTCTAAAAATTGTGAAACGTGTTCCACCATCTCTTCAAGGTGGTAGGGTGGTACAAGGCAAGTGATTGGAGTCACCTTTAGGTTGGATCCTAAGAACACTTTACGATGGCAGCATTGTGCTAGGACAGGTTGGATCCCGCACAAGGCATTGGAATGTTTTTCCAGTTACAGTAGGTACACAGGGTGTTGGAGCATCTGCCCGGTTAGAGCCTAAGATCTAGGGAATTAGAGAATTCTCCCAGTTGCAACTGGTAAATAGGGTGTTGGAGCATCCTACAGGTTGGATCCTCCTTCAGTTGGAGCTAAAAACTTGATGTAATTATTATTTTAAAGAAGAAGACAAATATTAATAAGCGTTCGGTGGTTTTTGACCCAGAGGGGTTTTCCACCTAAAAATATTTGTGTCCATTGTATTTATTATTGTGCATTATTGAATGGTGTTGTTTACTGCTTTTTCTATATGATTCTGGTTAATGTTAAATACTAAATAATGCTCTGAAAACATTAATAAGTATTTATTGCTAAGAAATATTTATTCACCCCCCTCTCAATATTTCCAACAATACATGCTAAACAAGTAAATTATTATCCCTTAGATCATCATGTGAGATGGAGGAGGTTATGGGTGCATAATGAATTTATACAAATTCCTCTACATTTTTATGTACCTTGTTACCACTCAAACTAGGGGAGGATTCTATAGAGTAACAAATAGGTCAAGGGGCAACAATGGAGTGATAGCCCACTATCACCTCAACTAAAGCTCCCTCCTCTTTACGGACTTTCACTGATGGGAGGAGTCCCAGTATGAGAGGAATATATAAATAATGAAAGGAGCCCCATCAAATTGTGGAATAGTGACATATGATAAGTCCATTTAAATTTGACCACCAATAGTGGCTCCCAATTTCCTTGATAAAAGCATCCACCAAACATCGGGAATATCTATGACCAAAACAACCATAAGTAATGATATATCATGATTCATAGCTAAATACACCTTAAGATCCTTTATGAGGCCCTTTACTTCAATTAGTTGAGAATTGAACCCACAAACTGCCTTGTACCTATGAGTGATGTTGAGATTCAATTGCTTCATGAATTTTAATTTCATAATATTTGTGGAAGCCCCTGAATCTAACATGCAGTTATTCAATAGGAGGTCATTAACAACTAAGGTGAACATGAATGGCTCATGCCCTGGGTTCAGATCTTGGATATTTTGTAATGCTACAAATAAATTTTCCTCTTCAAAGCTGAGGATTTCCTTATCTTGCCCTCTTTGTCGTGGAAGCTTCACAATCTCCTTTAATGGAACTCGTACGATCATCTTTCTTATAATGGTCTCTAAATTGACGTCAAGCTCGACCTATTTATCCTTATCCTTTTTAGCGGGTTCCCCTTTTTTAGGATTCTTTTTGGGATTGAATTTATTTGGGGGATCCTTCTTAGGGGGCTCTTTAAGGAGAGGTTTTTTTTAGGAGCCTCCTTAGGAATAGATTCATTCTGATTGGTTTCCTTGGAGGTATTGGGGTTTTCATCATTATTCTTTCATGAATATTGAACCCCTTTAAAGCTTCCACTATCATTAACGTTGAGGATTGACTCCCTTTTCTCTTCTTTAATAGTCACCTCACTAATAGGAAGATGAGTATATGAACCACCTAGCAAAATGTTAAAGGATTTAGATTCTACAATATTAGCCTACTCCTTAATTTATTCATCTTCATCACTTTGCTCGTCCTTAGAGGATGAGTCTTGCTCCACAACATTTTTCAGAGCCAAAGTGTCAGGGACTTGAGATGAGCTTGGTTTTTCTTCATTACATTTCTTCTTATGGAAAGGCTTGCCTTGAGGGACATAATTTTATTTTTGGGCTCTTTCCAAGGTGGTGAGATTGTTCATGTAGAGCCTATCTCATGAGTTCATCTCCTCATTTAGCTTATCAAATTTATTAAGGGGCACTAAAAGGGTCTCTTCGGTTTGGTATTTAGATTTTTCCTTTTTGACTTCAACCTTAGCTTTAGGGTGTTCATCTGCATCCATTTTGGAAATTCATAGGTTTTATTCAACTTCCATGACTACCTCTTTAGCCTCAGCCAAGGTCTTAGGTTTATTATCCCTTAATGCATACATCAAATGAACATCCACGACTTTGATAAATTTGTCAAGTATACTAGCATTAGGGGGTCTCGAGTGGTCCAGGACATCCCTAACTACCCTATCAAATTTTTGAATAAATTCTTTGATGTCCTCCCTTCCCCTACTTATTTGGTAAAATTTCTCAATGTTGAAAGTTCCTTGCACATCACATGACCATCTCCTCATGAACACATCCTCAAATTGGTCAGAGTTGTTTATGCATACTAGGGGTAGACTAAGGTACCACTCCCTTGCTTGTCCTTCAAAAGATAAGGCAAACAACATCATGATCATGTGTTCATCAAATATTAACCTAGGAGAAATGTTCCAATAGAATTCTTGAACATGGTGACGGGCACTTATGGTAGCATCACCCTTGAACTTGGGTAGCCAGTTATTATATTTCTCAGGTTAAGGCTTGGGATCATTACTCAAGTTCAAAGGGGAAAAGACACTAACCAAACGCCTTTCACTTCATGTCATTTTTGGTTGGTCTTGGTTTAGGTCGGTGCTAGAATTTGTTACCATATTTTGGGTAGGACTACCAATCTCTTCAAATTTAGGGAGAAGGGCATTTCTAATAGGTGATGGTTCTAACAGGTGATGGAATTTGTTCTACCCTTCTTGCAACAACCCTAATTAGAGGAATGTCATCACCTTCAAGCAAACTAGGGGATTGGAAAATGAATGGAGCTAGAGGAATATTTGAAATGTCATCTATGAATCAGTTCTTTAATGATTCACTAGGGAGGTAGACATGCTTCCTCCTCGACAACAATGCCAAAATGTTACTGCTCAAACTAGCAGGGGTCCTAAGAGGGGATGCTATAGAGAAACTACTAGGTCAAGGGGAAACAATGGAGTATATCCCGTTGTCACCTCAGCTAAGGATCCCTGCACTTCACGAACTTTCACTGATGGGAGGAGTCTCAGTATCAGAGGAATCACAAGAATGGATGGGTCAATGATAAGATATGAGGTGATTCCTAAAGCCTATTCACAAGAGAGGCTCAACTAAATGGCTTGCTTTCTTTGAAAGCAAGGTGATTAGCTCTCTAAGAAGGGATATAAGGATGCCTAGGCCTAGGGTTGGATGATATGCCTTTTCACATGGCTTCCTAGGCTTAAGGAGCCTTGTGAAGAAATGGATTCTATGGTACAATCCTTGTGGAATTTGACTTGTAGAGTTGTGGGACCACAAAGAACCCAAGTGGGTCCAAATTAGGTCAAGGGTATGGAGCTAATCAATTGAGGGGATTGAACTAATTAGGGAAGAGAATAAGATCAAAGGACTAATCTTGTTTTTATATTTGAATGCAATGATCCAAGTGAGGGCACTAACCCGATTCAACCTAGGGCAAGAATTGATCTTATGGCTAGCGATTCCTATATCTCGAGATTCCACTATCGGATTTTCTTGAAACTTGGAGGACCTCTAGAGATAACCCAAATGCAGTAGTGGACCAAAAATAGAGGTGTTTGGATGGCTAGAAAGGAATTTTATTGATGCCTTAGATGACCCTTTAGGGATAGGCCTAGAAGGAGAGGAAAAAGGCGAGAAAAATAATCTTTTAACTAACCACCAGTGGTTGGATCAGTGCCTTGACTTTGGGAGAGATGGAGTTAAGGTGAATTTGTGATTTGGAGAGACTATAACCAATCAGGGAGACTTCTAGGCAACTTCACATGGCAATTAGGGCATGAGAGCAGCTACTAGAAGATTTTATACTTGGATGTGCAAGAATTGATGACTTAACAAGGTGTATTCAATGGAAATTAACCTCAAGGAACATTCATTCGTTATACATTACACATGTAACATATGAAACACTATAATATATAATAATAAATTCCAGAATTTCACATAAATTAGAGTCAATTTCAGACCTAGATAGTGAAAATCCCAACAACATTCACGTGACAAGATAAAGTAAAGAATAGACATGAAAAGAGCACTTACATGTACAATGATTATATCCAATCATCCAATTAAGACAAATTTGAAGCTCCAAGATCAAGAGAATAAAATCCAAACATCAAAATTCATCCATGAAACCAAACTCGTCCTCCAAAAGTCACAAGAGCTACTAATCCCAAACAAGTGATGATGAGAGGAATGAATGAGCCTCACATCAATTTATGTCCTCTCTAAAGAGTTCAATTTGCCTAATTAGGCCTAATTAAGCCCCAAATAATAAAATAATGTGCAATAATAATATCCCTTGGTGACAAGCCCACCAAGATAGCCCAATAACATAAAAGAAACCTCTTAAGAAGGCAGAATAATCAACAGAATGAGTCATTGGACGATTGATAAGGCCTAATGAAGTCCAAAGTGTGCCATGGTGAGAAAATAGACTCCAAAGATAGTGGAAAAGGGGTTCGCCTCTTGATATCTAATAAAGTCACATGTGGTGTCCCCAAGTGGGTGTGGGGGCATTATGAAATCCTCATGGGTCTCCAATTAGATCGATAATGCTTGTAAATCATTTGTAAGGGCTAGAATGATGACATAATCCATCCCTTTTGTCTCCTACAATGAAACACGTCCTCATCTGGACCCTGGAACCTTTTCCAAGTGTGTGGTAAATGTGTGGAGCCGATTGGGCATGGTGGTATAGGTGCATCATCCTCATCCAAAAGGTGGAACATGAGCAATCATTGAATGGTGTTGGGTATCCATGAAGTACTCTCTGTTATGGTAGAGACCCATGACTCTCAACACTCTACCTACAAGTGCCCATGTGGCCCTTTGGAGGGATTGGACCCCATATAGGGAGACCAAACCCCAAATAGAGACCTGCCTGCAATCCTACATAAGATCCAAAGCATCCCCTTGCCCTCCAATACAATAAATCATTATAGTAATCAAGTAAAAGAGCTTACAAATCATGGAATCAAGTGAGAAATTCATGGTGGCATGCCCTTCCATAGTGGGCTTTGGCATGTACAAATGTCTCCAAGCTCAATAAGAGGGTTAACCAAGGACCCTATTAGGTGGTTTCAGCCTTTAAAGGGGTGACATGTCCATGGTACATCCATCAATGGGTAGGTGGCATGTGATATAGTGATGGAACAGATTGGGGATTAGGAGAATGATCCAAACCACATGTCATGGGAAGAGGGTAGTTATAATGAGGGAAGCCCACACTTGGGTACATGAGTGTAGGAGGGAGAAAATCGTGGTACATGAGTTACACTGACCTTTGTTTTTCCACCCTTCTTCATATGCCTTTTGCCTTTAATTGGTTTTTCTGCATAACAACCTGGGGCTCCAAGGGAAGAGAGCATGATGCATAGGATGTAGCAGTAAGTACCCCCTTTTAAGGTGGGGAATTTCATTACCCACTAGGGGTTGGGACAATCATGGGTTCCTTAATGTGGAGTGGGCTCATCTAGGGCCCATAGGAACCAAGGTGATGGACACAAATAAGAGGTAGAGCTCATGCTTGGGTTTTTCCCATGTGCTAAATCTATATGTCTTGTCCATATTTTGCATTTTATGGTACATTTCCTGTTGAGAGTGGCCAAATTATGCTTTTTCTTTTCTTTTTAGCTACATCAACCTTCAGGGCATCTTTCCAGGCCCGACCTAGAGTGTGAATAAGGGGAGGGGGAGGCTAACCCTATGTGGACCTTGTGGACACAGGTGAACCCAAATGGTGACATTAATGAATGAGGTTAAAATGAGTAGAAGGGGGTGATGTATACGGTGTCGGGAAACAGGACCAGGCAACCAAAATCAGGATTTTCCATTTAGTGCTAGCCCTAAAGCTAATGGCTAATAAAGGAGATCCCACGAAACTATGATATAAGGTTAACCACCAAATCGGGCAGAGGAGACAAGAGTACATACCTAGCCCACTCTTTCCACCAAATCACCCCACCAATCCATGCCCAAAGTGTCCATGATAAGTAATCAAAATTACTCAACTATACCAATGAAAAGCCATACCTTCGGGGTTGAGAGGCCCACCTTCAAACATATAATCATAACAGATGGGCGAGGGACCACATGGCTAGCTCAGGTGGCAGAGATAATGGCACATCGAGCTATCTAGTGGCTGCATGGTGTTGTTGGCTGCTGACTTAGGACCATCTAGGAGAAAAAAATTCTCCTATGATATCATCCACAAAGTGGTGGGTAGCATACCCAAAAATACTCCTACCTATGACAAAAAAGCAAACAAACATGTATTAATAATGCACTTGCATTAGAATACCAAGGAACAAAAGGCTTCTTCATAGGTTCTTGTCTATGGATTCATCAATGTTGTTACCATGAAGTTGTCATCCATGTAGCATTTTTAAGTAGAAGGTCATTTCTTAGTAACCACCACGACAAAACTATGTATTTATATTTATAAGGGCCACTTGAAACATCGAAATTTTACTAATTTTAGGTTACGTATGATTGCCCAGTATGATGACTCATCCTTTGCACTAGCTTGATACAAAAAATCCTTTAAATGGCATGTTTCCTAAAAAAATCATTGGCTCCACTAACTGCCTCACTTGTTATATTTCATTTGAACAATTGAATGCTTTCACTTGCTGACAAAGGTTTGCCTTTAACATTGGGATATGATCCAATCACGGAAAAACATGAAGAACATCATACTACAACCCATTCTCTAGTATTTGAAACTTCAAGAGGTCCCATCATGAACCCATTTCCAAGATAAAAGTTATTGCATTTGTCCTTTCTTTCTAAGGTTTTGTAGTGATTTGAAGCTACCAAAGAGAAGCATTCTTTGAATTGTTAATGCTACTAAAGGTGTCGTGGGAACTTGGTAGCAAACCATAATCAACAATAACATAATCCTCCCTATGATTTTGTACATGATATCCTAGTGTTATAATTCTAATAAATTTCTCATCTAAAGATTGAAAATTTGGGTTAGCGATAATTCCCACAAATTTGTTTCACTAGGAGAAAGACCAAAAAAATCAGATGTTGTAATAACCATTCCATTTTCATTGGCACATACCATAGTTACCAATTCCTGATCGCGGATGGGATTAACATTTTCCATCCTAGTTAGCCCAAGCAAAGAGCCTGAAACATAGACATGGTTCTTACTATAATCTTATTTCTTATTTAATTTTTCCACACCATTCCCTCTCCCATCATGAAAATTGCTAATGTTTTTCATAACATCATGACTTGAAAGACATTTCCACTTTTCCCTATTAAAAAATTCTTTGCTCTCAACCAAGATACCGTTCTTCATGTTGCATTTAGTTGGAAAGTCATCAATTGATGTGTTTATCTGAAGAAGTTCATTTCCTCCAAATAAGAAGCAACATGTTCCAAACCAATTATCAACAATGTCACACCAATTGAAACATGTTAATTTCTTGGTTCTTTTCTCTGCCTTACGAAAATATTGTAAAAATATGACAATGTATTCTAGAATTGCCAGTATTTTACTTTTTTTAGGTTGTGAAACCCAAGCATCTTTCTAAGATCCACATGAATCTTCCAGCGTTGAGAAAGTTTGATGCAATATTCATTGTAGGTACATAACTATTTCATTCTCTGCTACTTTATTTGTCTCACAATCATGACAACTGTCTTTTTGTAAGCTTATTTTTAATAACCTTTTACTGTTTATGATATTTGATACTTGAAGGAGTATCTGGATAACATCTACCACACTGAATTTTGGTATGTTGAAGGAGATAAAACCATAATAAATGACATTGGTCATAGGAGCAACGTGAAACGAAAAAAAAATCATAGTTGTCAATTCCAAGAGTACCTGAGAATGTCCTTTCATATCAAACAAGTAAAAAGTTGCTTTGCCTGAGAGATTGTATAATTCAGATATTTAAACTTGCAAAATCCATAAATAAGCACATTATTTCTAAAATCGAAGTCCTGATGTCTATTGGGAAACTCTTCTTAAGGTAAATCATCATTGTTGTAGAAGAGTTTCATAAATAACAGAACTACATTTTGATTTACAATGGTTGCAAATTACATTTTCAAAACAAATCTTTCTTTTTGAGTTGTTGAAGCTTAGATGTCAAATATTATTGCATGCTTCCAAATATTATTATACATATGGTTTCTCAATATTAATATAGGTATGGTTTCTACTATTATTTCCAAATTCCACATTTCTTAATTTTCTTTTCACACAATATTTATGTGCATCTTGTTGTGAATATTAGGTTTCCATAAACAAGGAACACTATATATACTCAAAATATTGCAAATCTTTTCATTACATTGAAGTACAGAAATATATATATCAAGAATTGCTTATTGTATCTCAATAATTCTCACAAACAACATAAATGACATAAGATGATATGCCACACAATTATTTCTTCAAACTAAGAGTAAAAAATAGAATAGTGGGCACCATGATGCTTGGAGATCAATTTAATTGAGTAGGTGCTTCATTCCTTACTTGCTCCAGATGATGAACCATTTGTGGATTTCAAGAGAGCCATCTCAACCAATATTTCAATTCTTTTGCAAAGGACTATTGTATATAAATGGCATATTCATCCAACCACCTTTTCACAGTGATGCTAATGTAAGATTTGTTAAAAGGCACACCCGACTTCGTTGCCCCAATCACAAAGCTTTTCACAAGTAATTTCACGTCATCCATTGATACACCAATTTTATCTATAATATGATTTTTTGCTCTTTTTTCACAACAACTTACTAATAAAAGTTGTTTCTCCCAAGTGCCAGTGATAACTTTAGTTGATAGAGACCTCATAATTTCTATGTGCGGAACTTATTTCATGCCATTTTAAAAAACCCAAAGAAATTGAACTTCTATGTTATGTACCTTTTGCCTACAAGATTTCCATTGCTTTGGGACATTTATGTTAGTGTAACTTTCTTCTTAAATTTAACCTCCCGCCACACTCTTTAGAAGATATATAAAAACTCAATTTTCTATTGTATTTATTGTCCATAAATTTCACTTGATTATTGCCTTCCATATTCACCCACTCCTCCTATTGGTGTTTCTTTGCACTTCTCGCTACAATTGCTAGTTTATATCCTTTTCTATACTCTAATTGTAGATAATGAGAAAGTGGATAAAATTTCAACAACCTCAAGAAATCTGAAACCCAATTTAAATTAAAGTAAAGCGTGTAACTCAAAATGCAATTAATATATTAAATAATCATTTGAACATACAAATGCTCTCTCTTCAAATTCGAGAGGAAACCAAAATGAAGATAAGTAAAAATACCAAATAAATTGAGAATAAAAATAGTCTAAAATTGTATTTCCAATCTAATGTGACTAATATTTTAATAAGGTATAAGAAAAAAATATTAAGAAATTCAATTAATATAATAAATGATTCAACTAGGCCCACGGGGCTTTGGATTGACGGTGAATGGGTGCGCTGTTAAGGCACTCCTTGCGATAGGTCACCGGTTCAAATCCCCCGTGGGTACTTA
>APFE030113496.1:1439-15321 GCA_000404065.3 Pinus taeda | reverse complement strand
CTTTCTCTGGATCCATTTTTAATTCATTCTCTGCTATCACAAACCCCAGATAAATCAGTTCTCTCTGCAAAAACGTACACTTCTTCAGATTGATCAACAACTTATTCTGCTGTAGCTTCTCAAGCACTTTACGCACATTCCGGAGGTGTTCTTCTCGTGTCTTACTGAAAATCAGTATGTCATCCAAATAAAAAATTACAAATTTCCCTATATACTCCTTTAGCATCTCATTCATGAGTCTCATGAAGGTGCTGGGCGCATTGCTTAACCCGAACAGCATGACCAGCCATTCATATAAGCCCTCATTTGTTTTAAAAGTTGTCTTCCATTCGTCTCCTTCACGTATCCAGATCTGGTGATATCTGCTTTTTAAATCTATCTTAGAAAAGTAAGCTGCCCCACTCAGACAGTCCATCATATCATCCATACACGGTAACGGAAATCTGTACCGTATGGTAATTTTGTTGATGGCTCTGGAATCCGTGCACATCCGCCATTCTCCTCCCTTTTTGGGGGTGAGAACTGTTGGTACAGCACATGGGCTCAAACTTTCTTTGATTAATCCTTTATCCAATAGCTCCTGCACTTGTTTTCTGATTTCTTCGTGATCCTTGGGGCTCATTCTGTAAGCTGCCTTATTCGGTAAGCTAGCTCCTGGTATGAAATCAATGTGGTGACTAATGCTCCGCTTGGGAGGTAGCTTATCCGGCAAGTCGTCTACTACTATATCTGTAAACGGTTCTAACATCTTCTGTATTTCTACAGGCAAATCTGTGATTTCTGTGTGTAACAAAACTGTCCTAGTCCTTCTTACTACAACAAAATTCATCTCACTATTTTCAACTTGTTTCAAAAATTGTTTTCCATTCATAAGTAACGCCTTTGGTTCATTTCCTTCAACTGCCTCTTTCTCCTCTCTGATAAGCACAAGGGTGTGTTTGACCCCGTCTTTTTCAAACTTATAACAATTCAATACCCCATCATGTGTCACTTTCCTGTCATATTGCCAAGGTCTGCCCAACAAAATGTGGCACACGTCCATTGGCATAATGTCGCAAACAATTTTGTCTTTATAACACCCTATCCGGAACTCCACTTCACTCTGTCAATCCACCAGCAACTGGTGTCCTTTCTATAACCATGAAACTCGATATGGAGTGGGGTGTTTCAAACGTTTCGGCCCCAACTTCTCCACCATCTCGACTAACACTAAATTGTTAGTACTGCCGCTGTCAATTATCATTTTACAGCACTTACCTTGTGATTTACAAATTGTTCTGAATAGAGCTTTTCGTTGCGTCTGTTCAATACTATCATCCACTGGCTTCACCAACACCTTATGCAGCACTAACGCTTCTCCTGTCTCTGGGGCATTTTCTGCCTCTTGAGGAGGTGCTGCTGCTTCCTCTGGCTGTGCCATGTATGCGCCTCGCTGTCTAGTGGAATCTGTCTCTGGGCACTCAAAAGAGCGGTGCCCCCACTTGTGGCATCTATAACACTGGTATCCAGTTCCTCTTCCATGACCAGTTCCTCTACCACGCTGAAACGATCTGCCACCCCTCGTTCCGTCTCCTTTCTCTGCTGTTCCTGAAGCCTTTGAACTGCTGGCTTCTTCACTGTTGATGGCAGTTCGGCCCCTACCATAGGACTGGCCTCTTCCCCTGTTAGACCCACATCCTCTCCGGGCATTCTGTCTTCGGTTAAGCTTTTCTTCTGCTTTAACTACACTCTGATATGCCTCCTACGTATTGTTGGGAGACAAAATACTTATTTCGTCTAAAATTTCCATCCTCAGCCCATTCACATATCTGGTTGTCCTCTCTGTTGTATCCTCTGTATATCCTGCTCGCAAGTTTACTCGATAAAATTCCTCCGTATATTCCTTCACTGTCAGACCTCTTTGTCTCAAATTCTGAACTTGCCTAGGTAACGCAATCTGGTAATCTCTTGGCAGAAATCTGCCCTTCAATTTTGCTACCATCCTTGCCCAGGTCTTTATCGGAGGCTTGTTCAACCTCTTTCTCTCATTCTGGACACTGTCCCACCATAGGGTGGCATGTCCTTTCAACTTAGTTGCTGCAAACTTGACCCCGCTGTCTTCACTAATTTCTTCGCATTCAAAGTACTTGTCCATCTCGCTAATCGAATCTAATACTACATCAATCGATAAACTGCCATCATAAGTCGACAACTCTGGTTTTGGTTTACTATTTGACAATAATACAGACTTCAACAGTCTTACTTCTGGTGAGTCACCTTCAGCTCCATCTGCTGGTGCTTCCACTTCTTCGTCACTCACATCACCTAACTCCGGATCTCTCCTTCCGCCTGCCTCTACTGCTTCTAATCGAGCAGTAAGAATTCTGAGTTCTTCTCTCAACGCTTCATCTGCCATCCTACGGGCACCTCTGCCTCGTCCTCTTCTGCCTATATCCATTTCTCCCAAATCTCTTCAACTCAATTGCTCTGATAACACTCTGATGGGACCCAGCCCACGCTGTCATTACACTTTACACTTTATAGGTGCCACTTGGATGCTTACGTGGTTGTATTTGGTGTTGTTCTTCCCGCGCTCAATGGTTGATAGCTGAACATTAATTGCTAGAGTTATTACATAGTCCTTCCACCTCGGTGACCGATATTACCCTAACCCTAACTCAGTTTCTCGATCATTCTTGTCATTTCTGTTATCGCTCTTAAGGTTTAGAGCTCTGCGCAATGAAATGTTCTCGGTGGTATTGTATTCGGCCTTTTCTGGTTCTGTAGCACAGTTTAGTGATTGTAAGTTGATTTTGTACTCATTCTGGTTGTGGATGGAGGCTTCCTTTGCGCGTCTGCCTGCTTATACTCCTCTGTACATTGACTGTGTTCGGCTCTGGTTCTCGCTGTAAATTCTGGTAAGTTATTTTCTTGCTTGGCCACTCTGTTTTAAACGAACGAATCCAAGTTCTGGTCCTGGTCCTATTTGCTGGGACTGTTAGTTGTTTTACTGCTGGGGTTCGACTGATTCTACTCCATTTCTGTGTATTCTATTATATTTCTGGTCTGTGGTTCTCGTATATGTCTTGACAATGGTTTCTGGGATTATGAATGCTAGTGGTGCTCCACTGTTCGGACAGGAACGATGGCAATGCTTAAACAACCTCTGCTACAGGTAATTTAGTCGTTCTCTGTTTCAGTATTTGTCCCTTTTCGTTCTGGGTCTAAACCCGACTGCTCCTCTGGTCTTCAGATTGTTATGGCATCCTATGGTTCGACTTTATGGCCACTCCTCACGTGGTCTCCAGGTGAGGTTTCCTTTCCCGCTTGTCTCTGTTTCTATTATGTTGGTTTTGTTTCCCTATTCGAGGGTTTTGCTCTTCCGGATATGATGAACCCTGACTCGCTTCTGTTGTTTGGTTACAGGTCTGTTACAGTGGCCTGGAGGGCGCACATATCCGTCTTCCACAATGCTTGGTGGCTTGAAAGTTGGTAGGCCTGGAACCTATTTTGTTAGCCTAACTCGATGTCTCCGTTATGCATGTGATATGCTTGTTATATTATTGTTTGAACCTGGTAGCTTGCATGTCTGCCATCGTTTGTGTGGGATGTGTTCACGTCTGCAACACGGCCTCAACAACCCTGGCTTTATGTCTATAGTCAAACCCTTACGAGGGTTTCGTCTTTCGGTTGCCTGTAGTCAAACCCTAACGAGGGTTTCATCCTTTCCGTTGTTTGTCTGTAATGGCTGAGTGAACTTTGATCTGGTTTTGATGAAGACAATCTCTGTAATCCTTAAGGGACCTTTACTCTTTGGTTTTTCGGCTGTGTCGTAATGTTTCTAGAAATACAAATGTAAACTGTGCTTTTAATGAAAGGGAAAAAGAAATGATCCGTTGGGTACCTGTAGCCTTCGCTTATCGTTGTGTTTCGCCGCTGGCGTTTGGTTCTTGTACTGGATTATTTGCTTGTATGTGATATTGATTTCGTAATCGTGACTCTTTGACGATACTCCTGTGTGCTTGTTTGACACTGGTTTTGGATTTCAGTTCATATTTGTTCAGCAGTCATAATGTTACATTTAATTTACAGAAATATGAAATCTCAGTAATCATGTGTGGAAGATTAATTCAATAACTTAGGAAATAATAGGTGGACAGTATTCTTCAGATACTTTGAATGCTTTGATAATTTTTATTCTTCAATTTCTCAACTTATTTTCTATTTAAAAAAAAAAAAGACCCTTTCTCTACATGGATGCTTTGCTTTTATAGCCTCTGTATGCAGTTCAGGCTTGCAGTTTGACTCTTTCTGTTACAAAATCAGTTACATGTTTCTGTTCCCATTTGTAACTGTAACTGTTCAAATTTGTTAAGACTTGTAAAAGAAACTAATGGTTATTTTTCCTAATTACAGAAACTACCCTTCAATCGACAATGAAACTAGTAATAAACTTAACTGGAAAGTAAATCACTCAACTGTTTTTGACTTGTAAAATAAAATAAAAAGAAAAATTATTTCCAGAAGAATCTGACAATTCAGTGTCCCGCTCGTGAACTTGGTTGGAGTCTTTCTGCCTCGTCACTGTGAGCTGGATGCTCCTGCATCAAAAAGTGTAAATTTATATCATAATTAACAAGAAATTAGTTTTCAACATGTATTTGATTTCATTATCTATTTAGATCTATATTTTAATTATTATCCAGATCTTTATACACAATGATTTTAAAAATATAAAACACACACACACACACACATACATATATGTCCTTTGAAAAGAATTCAAATTTTACCTTCTCTAACAAGATGGCAAACTCGATCACCTTCAAATGACATTATAATCTCCTTTGATTCCATCTCGTCGAAGCTTGCAAGTGAAATTTTCTTCTTTGTATTAAATTATGTATGTTGTCAACCTTTTACATACATATTGTTCTCACAAAAATCATTTAGTTGTGTCCTCTATGCAAATAGGAGAAAAACAAGATTATTTTTTTCTATCAAATGTAAATACGTTCGGTACTATTTTTTTTAATTGAATGAAAATTCCGAGTCCCTTTTACTGTTTCATCTTTATATGTAATCAATCTATCTATATCTTGGACTCCAATACGCCAAAAAAACCTATGGTAAATTCGAACGAGAACTTAAATATGTTATTTAAAGTACAATTTATATATCAATTATAATCATCAATCAATTATTTAAACTCTATAATTTATAAATGTTTAAAATTTGAAACTATATAAAAATTATCATATATTAAATTATATACAAGTTAATGTATATGTACATACCTACATACCTCCCTTGATGGGTTAGTCTCATGGCTTAGTGCAACAATTTACCATTGTTCAAATTTTTTATCTGAGATAGGTTGGTTTGCAAAGCAATCCATTTGACATCTTTGAAGTGTTTGTTTTATACATGCCCCTGTGCCATCATGTTCTCCTTTTCCATGACTTGTCTCAAAAAAATTCCAACAATGTTTAATGTTGGTTTCAATATGAAGATGACACAACCAAAAGAATGATCATGAATATTTTAATTGACCTACACATCCATTTGATCATATCCAATATTCATTGAATTTTATTCCATGACCTTTCAATGAGTCATAAATCTTATCAAAACAATGTTTTACAAAATGTGTAACATGTGTATGATCATCGTTGATATAAAAGTGATATTCTTTAATAACAAGTCGATTCTCACTAGTGCTTTCTATATGATAAAAATTTTGTTTAGCTTGTCTATAGAGAATATGTACAAGCATAGAGACATGGTTAGAATGATAATATTCACTTTATATTTCATTTTATGCAACAAATGTATAATTTTATGCAAAATCAACTATTGACAAAATGGTCCCTGGTGGAAACATTTCATGGGATTGTTTGAATTGCATGTCATTCCATCGAGCTCTATGAGAATGCTTGGTGTATTTATAGATTTTCATCTCAAACTTCTTCAAAATCTATATCACAAAGAAATATTCTTCTTATAAACCAATCCTTCTAGCACTTGTATTACTACTTGAACCAATTGATATGTGGATATGTTCATATCACTTCCATTTCACTTTTTTGTTTGACTATGATTGATCATTGATATCAAAAGGATATTTGTCTTGAAACAAAGTAAAATCTCCACAATCATCACAATTTTTACCACTAACACATTTATTTTGGTAAAATAATTTATGATTTTCTCTTCCACATAATTTCAGATATGGAATCATGGGTAGTGGAAGGAAGAGGTGATTTTTTTTCAAAATGTTTTGTCAAAATTAAGCAAGTTTTCATCATATAATTGAAATTCCATATGATCAAAATAGCATAAAATGTCCTGCACAGTGATAGGTTTAACATACCATAGTTTTTGTTGAAAAAAAGTACTAATTGAGAAACTAATTACATGATTCTCTTCATGAAATTATAGAACAACTCTATCTTCATATCAATTTTGTTTTATTCATTGCCACATCACATCCTTTACTTTTAGTGAAACACGTGAATTTTGTTGAAAATTGTAACTAGGCTTGATCTTCATAATGACATGTGTAATTTTCATTTTATTTAATTATTGAAAATAAGGAAATACTTTTTTTTTTTCTAGTACTTGTTTCATGGTTTCATGATCAAGGAATTTTATTTTAGTTAAGTCCCCATTGTGAACCTTTAGGTTTTTTCATCTAGTCATAAAAGTCAAATTGAGTAAATGCCATGTATGAAGGATTCTGCTTGGGAATGTTATATTTTTTTGTGAGTCATTAAATATATAGGAAGGCCCTCCAAGACCAAGGAAAGACACCTCCTTCAAGTCAGCTTTTAGAAGAATGATAATATTCCTCCAAATCATATGTCGACATAGCTGACTGTCAAGTCGACTTATTATCATGGGAAGCAACTATAAATAGGCCACTCACCCTCATTTCAGAGCAAGCATTTTTGGTCCTGCTCTGAGATTGGAAGAAATGTGGAAAGGGTCAAGGAAGGTAGATAACCTGAAAGTGAAGGTAGAAACGGATCGAACAATTTCAAATTTATTTTTGGCTCTTACTTATCACACGTGCAAAGTAGGGAGGCATCATTGGTTTCAGAAGAAGCTGATAATACTACTAGAGGATCCGAGGTTAGTAAGGTGACTTTACAAGCCAAAGTATATGAGAGAGTCTCCCCTCCAAGTGAAGTGGTGAGAAGGTGTAAAAGTTGGTCATCATACTTCTCACATGCTGCAATTAGGGTTGAAATAATGTATAGGTCTAAAGAAAATGTAAGCCAAAGTTGAAGGGTAGTAAAGAAGGAAGAAGGAGAAGAAGGTTTATTTTATTTTACTAAGGGTCTCATCAGAGAAGCTTTAATTCATGTTCCTAGAGTGGAAAATAGGTCAATGCTCTTGGTATTGGTATTCGTTAATTGAAGTCTCTATAAGAAGAATAATTTTTTAGGGTTTTCCTCTTAAGTAGGAGAGGTTTTGGGCTTGTCTCATATACTATATTCTTTGTATCTTGTCTCTTTATTATTTATGCATTGGTAGTTGTTTGATGAATAATAAAACTACGATAACATAAGTAAAAGAACATCCTAATTCATGAAGTGAAAATCATTCACAACAATTTATCAATGGAAGATAAATCACCTAATTGTTATGCCCTGATTTCTCAACATGGTATCAGAGGTAAGGTAACAAAGCCAACGAAGGAATCTTATCAAGGGACACTTAAGGATCTAGTCTCAAAGGCATCCAAGAGAATATCATCTTGTATTCTAGATCTACAAAGGAAGCATCCTAACCCTAGATTGAAGAAGAAATATACACCAAAAGAGTTCTTGAAATCATCATCAAGAAAAGAAGCCCAAGACTCTACATCCACTCAAGTTGAAGAGATCTACAAATCGAAGTAAGATTGAAGTTTTTTCAAGATAATAACTTAAAGATCAAGATTATAAAAACCCTAGTTGAACCAAAGAAACACTCCTTAGATCCATTCTCAAGAATTCCATGGAGTCATTATCAATCATCCTATCAAGTAACTATGTTTGTGTCCACATATGAATTTGTCAAAATGACTTTGTGTAGGGAAAGCAACAAATTGTTTAGGGCTTCAAACTAACTTGCATGGAAGAAAAGGAAAGATCTAAATATCTTTGAAAACTAGGTTATGGAACATGTCAAAGTATCAATCACTAAATTAGGAAAGGAATATGCTCAAACTCTTTCAAAATATATGAACGGGGAAGTTATGGCTCAAATGAGTCTCATTTAATCCATCAAGGATCCCCTCATCCCATATGTATCTAAACTCAAAAATTGAAACTAAATCTATGAAAAACAGCTAGAGTTGTATTCCATAAGAACTACTAGAGAAGTCATCTCATTAAGGCAAGAACTATACAAGATGAAGATGTCAAGGGAAGATGGAATATCCTCATACTTTATGATGACATTTAATATCACATATCAACTTTAAGATCTAGGAGAAGTCATGTCTAATAGAGTGCTTACTACAATTGTACTAAATGCACTGCTAGAGGAGTGGGGTAACTTTACTTCAAGTATTTATGGGATGAAGGAAGGTACTCCTTTCTAGGGTCTGTGGTCACTATGAAATATCTGTTGGATAGTATCGATATTCTAGAAACATATGTCAAAAGGAAACATCTGCTGGATATTAGAAATACTCTAGATCCTCAAGATTCTTTGATAGAATCTTCATCAAGAGAGAAAGCGCGTGTTTTATCAAAGAATTCCAAACTTGTGGAATTCATGGGATGATGGTATGATGACATACAAGGTGAAGTATTTTAAGGCATTGAAGCTCTTTCAATCAAGCAAGTTGTTACAGGAAGTCTGGGTGACCCAAAAGAAACTGAGGTATTTATTCTTGTATTCAATATTGTAAAGTCATGTCATGTGGTTGCAGGGAACATGGACTAGTGCGCTATCTTGAGATCAGAAGCAAAAGGAAGGATCTCCTCCTTCGAAGGGATGAATAAGTGCATGAATCCAACATTCAGTAGATGAAATGAACGTAATATGTCCTCATATGTAATATGAGGTGGTTGACATTAATTGAAGGAACTATGATTGGAAGTTCCTAAGAATGGAATGTGTAAAGGGAAGGAATGAAGAAATCATGGAATATGCAACCACAGTAAAGGAAATCAACAACCGAGAAACCAAGAGATATGACTAGGATATCTCCAAGAAGAATATCTAGACTTTGATGAAGTATGAAAAATAAAGAGACCCTTGACGATATATATATATATATATATCTTTGGGGGATGTGTCAATATGTATGTTGGATGATGATGCAAGCTAGAAGATGTCATGATGAAGGACCATAACAAAGGTAGTTTTGATTTAATATTCAATTATCTATTTTTGAATAATATCTTGATGGGATTATGTAGGGCTTCCAAGGGAAGAGTTATGGATGTCTTACACCAGTATTAACGATGTAGCAGGAAGGAGGTTCCTTCAGGAAATATGTTATGAAAGTAAGACACATGGCATGGAGGAAAGCCATATATGGATTGATGGATCATTTTCCAATGATAACATGACTGACTCATGGATGAAAGTGATGGGTGGTCTATTCTCTATGAAGAATTCACAAAAAATGAAGACTCCTGAAAAATGAAAAGAAGTTCATGACATCATGAGGAGGAGTTATTGAAGAAGTCATCTATCCCATTATCTCACCCTGAGGAGCTATTATAGGTCCCTATTTAAGAGGGAGCTTGGAAATAAGTTTCTTACTCGGAATAAACTTGGAAGAAAATTTCCTAAGCCGAGAGGGAAATTAGGTACATTCATCCCATGGGAACGCGTAGATTCCTTTTCTGGAATACATATGTCCTCCCTAATTAAGAGGGAGAGATAGAGACATCATTATTGTGTTCACTTGGGAGGAAACAGTGGAGAATTGGGTCAACATTTGGAATTTGATGCTCTTTGACGATGTGTTAGGGAATCTAAGACAATAGTATTCGTGGAGGACCGATATTATTTTAGGACTGGGAATCGAAGTTAATAATAGTCTTGTTGGAACACATTTTGAGAACATGGGTGGAGTATGTTCCAAGAAATACAATGATGAGGGCGTCTATACATCACAGGTATCGCTAGAATTCAGCTTTGACCTTGTGGAGGGTTAGAGATATTAGTCAACACCTTGCTATGTGAAAATGTTGATTGATATGATGCTACACAAATGGGTTACCAATCTGCCTCTTCTTATGAGAAATTGTTCAAATCAAGAATTACCAAATACCATTATGAATACCTTCCTAGTTAAGAGGGAGTGTTGAAAAGTGTAACTAGGTTCATTCTTCATAATGAGATGTGTAATTGTGATTTTATATAACTGATGAAAAGAAGAAAATAAAATTATTTTTGTAGTACTTGATTCATGGGTTTCATGATCAAGGAATTTTATTTTAGCTAAGGTTCCCATTCTGAAAATTTAGGCTTTTTTATCTAGTCATAAAATTAAAAAAATTTCAATGTCATGTATGAAGGACCCTTCCTCGACGTGTTACATTTTTGTATGAGTCACTAGATATATAGGAAGTCCCTCCAAGACCAAGGAAAGACACCTCCTTCAAGTCGACTTCTAGAAGAATAACAATACCTCTCCAAATGACACGTCGGCATAGCTCACAGTTAAGTCAGCTTATTATCATGGGAAAGAAATATAAATATGCCACTCAACCTCATTTCAGAGCAAGCATTTTCAGACATGGTCTTTGGCTGGAATAACTGAAAAAATGGTCAAGGAAGGCAACATAATAAACACCAAGTGAAGGAATAATAAGATCAAAATATTTCAAATCTTGTTCAAGCTCTTACCTGTCACATGTGTGAAGTAAGGAGTTAGGATCTGTTGCAAAAGAATCCAAGAATACTGCTGGAAGATCCAAGGTAAGTTAGGTCACTTTAGAAGCTGAATTATATGAGAGAGTCTCCCCTCTAAGAAAAGTTATGATAAGGTCTATAATCTGGTCATAGTACTTTTAACATGATTTAATTAAGGCTGAAACAATGTATAGGTCTGAACTAGAGGTAATCCAAAGTTGAAGCATAGCCAAGAAGGAAGAAGGAGAAGAAGATTGACTATCTTTGTCTAAGGGTCTCATAAAGGAAGCTTTGTTTCTTATTCTTTAAGTAGAAAATAGGGCAAGGGTCTTGGTCCTGGTATTCATCAATTGAAGTCTCTATGAGAAGAATAATTTGTTTGGGTTTTCCTCTCAAGTATCAGAGGTTATGGCCCTGACTGATAGCCTATATTTTGTGTCTCTTGTCCCTTTATGATTTATGGATTGGTATTTTTTTATGAATAATAGCACTATAATAGCATAAGTAAAATAACAACCTAATTTATGAAGTAAAAAAAAATCACAAGAAATTATTAATAGAAGAGAACTCATGCTCTAGATTTATCAACAAGGTGTCAGAGGTAAGGTAAAAAATTCAAGGAAGGGCATATTATCAAGGGACACTCAAGGATCAAATCTAAAAGGCATCAAATTGAAGATCATCTTGAAGTAAATATCTACAAAGGAAGCATCCTAACCCTAGATCGAAGAATAAATATACACCAAAAGAGCTCTTGGGATCATTATCAAGTAAGGAAGTCCAAGACCCTACATCTACTCAAGCTGAAGAGATCTACGAATCAAGGTAAGCTTGAATTTTATTCAAGTAAATTCAATATTGATATTATAAAAACCCTAGGTAAATAAAAAAAACATTGCTTGGATCCACTCTCAATCATTTTGATGTTGAAGTGCCTTGAAGACTATTCATCCAAAAGAAGCTATATCAAAAGGCATTGTCATCAATATTCTAAGGTGTTCTCTCTCTAAATAGATATCCCTACCACTGTATACATCATCAATAATTCATCATTGATCTTCATCAACAAATACTCCACCATAAAAATATCTTAAGGTATATCCCTCTCTGTCGGACTAAGGATTATTATTGAAGGAAACTAGCTTCATCAAGGAGTAGTTTTCTATTATCAATATCATCATAAACATCAAGGAAGAAGAAAGGATAAAGATCATCCTATATAGTAAGTATAATTTTTTCCACATATAAATATGTTAAAATGTCTTTTTGCAAGGAAAGAAAAAAATTGTTTGGAGCTTCAAACTAACTTGCATGAAAGAAAAAAGAAAAATCTGAATCAATTTGAAAATAAGGTTATGGAACATGCCAAAGGATGAATCACTAAACCAGGAAAGGAAGATGCTCAAACGCTTGCAAAATATATGAAAGGGGAAGTTATGGCTCAAAATATTCTCATAGATTCCACCAAGGATCCCCTCATCCCATATGTATCTAAATTTAAAACTTCAAAATATATCTATGACAACCACGTAGAGTTGTATTATGTAAGAACTACTACTAGAGAATTCATATAGTTAGAGAAATAACTCTATGATCTGAAGATGTGAAGGGAAGATGGAATATCCTCATATTTTATGAGGATAGCTGAAATCACAGATCAACTTGAAGATCTGGGAGGAGTCATGTGTGGTAGGGAAATGACTCTAGTTGTACTAAATGCACTACCAAAGGAGTGGGGTAACTTTACTTCAAGTATTTATGGGAAGAAATAAGCTACTCCATTCCAGGATCTATGGTCACTATGAAACATTGAAGAATCTAAACTAAAGGGAAAATCTTAGAGAAAAATCAATCTTGTGCTACAAGGACAAGAAGAAAGGAAAAATTTAGGAAGTCTGGTTCTCAGAGAAGGATAAAGGACATGTCTAAGATTCAATGCTATGCATGTCAAGAATATGGACACTACAAAAGAGATTGTCCTAGGACTAAGAAGGGCCATAAATAAAGAGGAAGAGAAGAATCCCATACCACCGAAGAAGTGGTGGAAGTTGAAAAGAAGAAGTCTAAGAAAGAGGAAGTAAGATATCTCTACCATGACTGAGATAGTCTTCCTCACCTAAGTTCTTCTTAAGTTTCTAAATCTCTGTTGCAAGATATGGCTATCATGATTCACGAAGAAAATGGGATGCATCATGCCATCGTAGAAGCGTTGAAAGAAAGATCTCGAGACATCATCATAGAGAAGCATGAAATATGGTTGAAATTGAAATACATAACAATAAACTATGAAGGATATGGCTCTTGGAAACCTGATTTGTGACATATGATGAGGAAACATGTCATCTAGGACAACGATCATCATACATATTTTAAAAGGAAACATATTCTGGATAGTAGGGATACTCTAGATCCTCCAGATTATCTTATGGAATCTTCATAAAGAGAGGAAGCAAGTGTTTCATCAAAGAATTCCAGAGTTGTGGAATTCATGGGATGATGGTATGATGACATAAAAGGTGAAGAAGATCAAGAGATTGAATCTCTTTCAATCAAGGAAATTTTTGTAGGAAGTCTGTATGAACCAAATGAAAATGAGGTATGTATGTTTGTTGTCACACGGAATAAGTCGATCTTGCTGACAAGATAGACCTTCCTAGAATCTAAAGAAGATCTAATGACAAGCAAACCAACCAGACACTATCTTTCTCTTTCTCTAAATATGCTTTTATAAATAATGGCAAACAAGTGTGTTTAGGGCCTACCTCATGTCCAACGCAAGTTTGGGGATGCCTTCGCTCCTTTGATCCAAATGAGCTCCTTTGTCGCGAACCTGCAAACACAAACAAGGCAAACAAATTAATAGCACCTGAAAATCAAATATCATAAAACATATTTAACATGAAAGTCAAGGAGTCCATGAAACAAATAACATGAGATACTTGTTGAGAAAAATGAGTCTGATTGTATTAATTCAAAAGAAGGAGAACTTTACAACCTTTGCCTTGACGCTGTACAAGCTCCTCCCAGGGTCCAACAA
>APFE030113495.1:0-14125 GCA_000404065.3 Pinus taeda | reverse complement strand
TTCATCTTAACTAAATGAATCAAGTATAAAGGTGGAAATCATTGATGTTGCAGTGCTCTACATTAGGGTTTGTTTAACTTTCATGTTTTCTACTATTTGAAGAGGACCCCTAATACTTTCATGCCGTCTCCAAATCCTCACCAGTTTCAAGACTCTCCATTTCACTTATTTCGAAGTACTAAAGCATTTTCCTACCTCACCCCACAAAAATCTCTGTAAAACTGAGTTCATTCCCCGAACCCAAAACTACCTTTAACTTTTGATCCAGCAAACCTACATAAAACTCATTCAAACTCCTCTGAGCATATACCTAGCCTAAAATTAGTCTTTACATCAGTCATCTCAAGCCTCATTTGGTATATTTTCCTAAGATTGACAAGGAGAGAGCCCTCTCCCAACGTGGTAGGCTAGCTACCAAGTTAAGCGTGGTTTGATGTTACCCTAGAGCTACCTTTCTCAGCCTGAGGTAGATTTAGGCCCTAACATGTCCCAGGAAATATTATTATTGCAATGTTTTTATTGACATTGTTTTTATATTTTTGCTAGAAGGAAATTTAGCATCGACTAGATTTTCTTTACAATACAATGTTGATGTTGGCAATCTTCTTGTATGCAATAGAATATAGTCTAGCATGGGTTACATTTCCTTTTCCTTGTAATATTTTTAATGACAATGTGTTTTTGTTTGTGGTAGAGGGAAATCTAGATTGTGCTATATTTATTTTGTTTTGCAATGCTTTTCTTGGAAATATGAATGTGTTCGTAGTAAAAATAATTCTAGCACGTGTTAGATTTCTTTCACCTTATAATGCTTTTTTGACAATATCCATGCATTTGTAATAGAAATAAATCTAGGATGTGAATATTTCTTTTTCTTTGCAAGGTTCTTGTTGGCAATATGCTTTTGTTCGTGTTAGTAGTAATTATATCACATTATATACTTCTTTCACCTTGCAAAGTTGCTATGTGTTTTTCTTTATGCTAGACAAAGATCTAGAAGAAAATCTAATGATCGCCATAGTTCATGTTCTTTCATTATGTTTTGCTTTTATTTTTTGTAAGGCAAACTGAAAATATACATGACTATAAGAGATAAATTTTGTGTATATATGATTTCGTTGTAGTCTCTACAATTGTTTTCATTTATTCACAATGTAATGTCTTTTGGAAATGTTCTTATGCTCATGCTAGAAGGAAACCTAGTAGATGTTTTCTTTCCTATATTCACGATTAAAATAACATAATAAATTATTTGGGGGTGCTCTTTTTCTAACCCTGATTAGCTATTATTGTGAGTTCTACACTTGATATTTTTCTTGTTCATTTTGTTACACGTATAATGATGTGAGTAGTTATAGTATTCATAAATTCATATTTTCTTCAATAATTCGAAACTGTGATAACAATTTTTTACTTTATTTTGAGATACCATGGACTATGAAGCTAGTGATAATTCAAAGGAAGCATCCAAGGAAAAAGGAAGTTCAAGAAAAACGACACCAAATTCTTCAAGTGGTATGGGAATTTTAGTTTATACTTTGTTAGAATCGTTAGAAATTGTGTTAATAACTCGTTGTTGATTAATAAAACCTATGGAAATAGCCTTAGGAGTGAGGTTTTAATGAGGACAGCGCATACTAACATGGGTATTTTTGTTTCCAAGAAATTTTAACTATGTGATAACTTTTGGTGTCATATACTAAACTTGGATAACATATGTACTCATTTATTATTGTGCGTGTAAATCGAAATCAGTATTTTAAGGTTGTTTAATACTATTTGTTATTTCATGTCTTCCATAATATTTTTCTTTCTAGAAACCATGGAAACTACTAGGCGTGAAATTCGAAGGAAAGTAGCAAAGAGAAAAAGAAAAACAAGTTATATACAAATGATGCCCCCTTCAACTGGTATGGTGGTTTTATATTTTATGTACTCTTTTAGAAATGGTTGGATTAGGTGGTTTCTTTTCTTAGCAATTTTACCCACGTGATAACTTTTGGTGTCATATAGTAAAACTTGCATAGCATATGTACTCATTTATTATTGTGCATGTAAATGGAAATCATGTATTATAAGGTTGTTTAATAATATTTGGTATTTCATGTATTCCATAAAAAAAAATTTTCTAGAAACTGCGGAATCTTGTGTGATTGAAATTCGAAGTAAAGTAGTGAAGAAGAAACAAAAAAAAGTGATATACAAATTTTGCCTCCTTCAACTCATATGGTGGTTTTATATTTTATGTACACTCTCTTAGAAATGGTTAGATTAGGTGGTTTTCCAATATTTATAAGAACATTATGTGACAATATTGGAAATTATATTTTCATTTTGATTAATGCAAATATTTTTTTGTTGTTATTTGCAGAATTGGTTGGCCCAAAAGCAAATGAAATGTTACAACCATCACTTAAGAAAAAGAAAATTTATTCAACTCAAAAGGAAGCATCAATAACACCTTCTACTTCCACTTTTGAAATGAATAAAAAATACAATACATATAATAAATCTGAGTTTGTGCAAGATTGGTACATCCAAATAGAAGCTCCCATGAATATGTTTCCTGATATGTATCTATTTGGATCAATAGATGGAAACGAGCCAGAGATATTAGGAATAATAATTAATTGATATGCTTACAATGAAAATTACATTGACTTTAAAGTGGAAATGATTATAGAAAATGAGGTAAAATTAATTTCATGTCAAGTGGAGTATACAAATTTTAGACCAGATTTGGTTGAAGCTTCAAGTACTGATTCAAAAAATATGATAAAGAATTCAATGTTGAAGTTGGATAACATTGAGAGCTTCTCTAAATCTATACTAAATAGTTGTGCAGATCTTTTAAAACACATCACCACCATTCTGAGATATCGCTATGTAAGAAGTAAAAAAACATCATCTGTACTTCTTCATTTACAACAGAAAGGTAAATTTCTTGATAAAATACAAGATGATAAAATTGATTCTCAATTACTTGCTTTGAGAAGATTACATTTATCCGATTTGGAGGATAACATAATAGAAAGTGATTTCAAGCTCAGTATAGGATTTCAAAAAAACTAGGAAAGTTGAATTGGTGACAACTAACCTTGCAAATCAATGTGATGATATGCATGAAGCCTTCAAGCATTGCTATCTATTTTCAAACTCCTTTAATAGAAAAGTGGTTGTTGAAAGATGTAAAGAAGTCCCCAAAGTGTTCAAATTAATATCACGAGATGATTTAAATGTTCAAGTATTAGTGAAATCATTCCTAGAAAAATTTCAAACCTCATTACCCGATGCTTTTCTGATTCCATTTGAAGTCAATGAGCCTGATCCATTGGTTAACTCTATCAAAATTATAAATGCGATAGATCTAAATTCTAAGAGTATCAACTTTTGGATAGTTGATGGTCAATGTACCATTCAAGAAGAAATTTTTTCTTTAACAAATCCTAAATATAATGTATCAAGACAAGCGAAAAAAATATAAAAAAACGTAATGCTTGATTGTTGCATCCATCAGTTGAACCCACTGAGGTGATCCACATTTGTTGTCAATTAAATTATGCAAATAAGGTATTCTTCAAAACTCCATTTATTGATTGTGTGCGCTCGGCAAGACATTTCTTAATTGCCAATGACAAATTAAATAAAGGATGATTGGATGTTCTAAGACGGCTGAAGACAAGGTATGTAATTTTAATTATTTTTGCATTTAACATTTTATTATTGTATCTATTTTTATTGTACATAAATGACTAAAGCTGATAATGTAAGTTATATTTTTTGATATTTATAATGATTACTCATTAGATTATAACACATTATTTATTTTCATTTTTACATTGAATTCTTATTAGTTTATATTTATTATTTTATCAGGTTGATGATGAAATGTTGTGCTCATTCTTTGACTGTCCAATTACAAATTTTTCTGATAAAAAAAATTCTCTTATATGTTGATGAACCTATTTGGGATAAATGGGACACTGCTTTTAACTGTTACCAACTATGCACATTAAAGTGTTCTCCAAGCCAACTTGATTTTGAGGACTACAAGAGAATTAGTCTACATAGTTTGACATCAGCTACTCTTCGGCCCCTTCAGGGATTAACCATGGAAGAAATTTCTCCAGCAGCATATAAGCTATTGGATGGAACCATTTGGTTTTCTATTCCAATTAATCATCCATCAAATTCCATACAATTAAAATATTATTGTTCTAAATTGAAAACCAACAGAACAATATTGGATGTAATGGTTACATATTGTCAAAGTCATGATAAAAAATTGAATGAGATGACTCTTACCACATTCAACATTCTTGAGCATTATGAATTTAATGATATTATAATTACCAATTTTTGCAGCATGGTGGAGGGGTCTAGTTATGTCAAAGGAACACGTAATACAAAGATAGAGTCCCTTTCTCAGCAAGCATGTGGAGTCCTTGACGGAATGATAAATGGATCAACAAGTGTTCAACAAGTTGATAACAATTTTGAATTTGGTTGTCATTTTGGGGCACTCATCTTTTGTCAACACTTTTGCATTCTTTTCCACGTGAGTTGCAACCAAGTTTACATACTCACCTTGTTGTCTTGGATACACTCGCTTTGAAAAAAGAACAATTCCACAAGGGATATTACATTTAATTTTTTCGATTTCTTATAATAAAAAATGAGTTGAATGACTTTACTATAGTTCTCTTAGTTGAACTTTGGTTTTGTAATGATGTACGCCAATCTTTGGAAATTTCCATAAAGATCTCCAAGTTCAACTATAAAATGACTAGTGGCATTTACGAATATAAGTCCCAAAACAATTATAGTTATGATATAGTTCTTATTATACATTTCTATACTTCAGAATTAAAAATTTTGGAGGCTATAAAATATTATCATACATTTGAAGTTACATTTGATGAAAATGAGAGAGATTATGATTTCTGGATGGATTTAGTGGAAAAACACCAACAATGTAGTGATGCAAAAGTGGTTATTTCTCTTTATGTGGGAAAAAATTTAATCAAGGCTTGTTGTACATATGGAAGAAGAATTTCATGTGTTGTGCAAACAAAGTCACAAAGGACAATCATGTTAAATAATTACAAATATTTTCAACTATCAAATCCGGTATCCTAACTTCTTGGAAAATTTAGGTACTACAATTCATTTTTTTTTCTTATAATACTTTGGATAATATTTTTTTCATATTTCTTAATTGTCAAAGTCTTTACTAAAATGACTAATGATGGAGATTCTAAATAGAGAATGATGAATGTGGGAAGAAAAAAATTAATCAACATAGTGCTTATGTCGTTGAAAAAAGTATGGAGATGGAAATAGGAGGAGAAGGAGGAGAGGAAGAAGTTATCATACCAGGTACATAATTTGTTTGGTTTTTTCTGTTGATAATTTCTCAATTTATTTAATTTCCATATTATAACATTTTGAGACTATTATAGGGGAATTATGAGTGAATGAAGATTAATCAAAGAAATGACCCATTGGAACGATGGAGATAGAAATGGTATTTAATCGTTGTAACTCTATCATTTTTATTTATTTAATGTATTTCTATATTGTGATAATATCCATTTCATATGGTTATTATTAGATTGGAAATAAATGATGCACATAATGACCAGGTACTATCCACAAAACTACAATCAAGACCAAAATATTATTATGGATGATTATAGATGATTCTTTTTTTGTATAGTTGTTTAATGAATTTTGATCATTGTCACAATTTATAATATTTTTTATGTTTATTATAGTGACAAGTAAAGAGAACCAAGACATTGATAAAATGAAACTTAAACAAAACTTTAATCAAGAACAAAAAAAATAACGTTCAATACTTATAATTTGTCCACTTGTTTTCCTTGTTATTTAATGATTCTATTCATTTTCTCAATTCAAAATATTTTATATGTTTAGTTTGGAAACAAATAAAGATAACTAAGATGATGATGAGGTGCAATGCTACAAATATGAAGATAATGTCATATCAGATACTTATAACTTGTCTTCTTGTTTATCTTATTATTCTTCAAAATCAAATGCTTGTAACTACCATAACTTTGTATATTTTTATTATAGGAACAAATAAAAAGGATAAAATTAACAATCAAAGTGATGTTAAAGGTGTGTGTGTGTGTGTGTTTCTTTTTAAAGGTTATTAATGTTTTTTTGACGGTTTAATATGTTTACTCCAAGTCCTATCAAGACGATAAAAGAAATTATTGTTTCATCTATAAATAGTGCAAAAACCAGTCAAGGTAAGTGTATCGTTTCAACAAATTTTTTAGTAATTTTTGTAACATGAATAAAATGGTTTGACTATCTTATTTTCCTTTGTATTTCAGCCAAAATAACTAAAAAGAAACTAGTTATTTTTGAAATGAAGGACATTTTTTATCATAGCATGGATGATGAAGCAATAAACAAAAGGCATATTGAGAAAATGGGAGCTAATGCTGATTACACAATAGAGAAAAAATTATTTTGGATTCATCCACATGAAAAATCATATTTTGAAATGTGTTTCAAAAATGAATCTCTTGACATTGCAATTCGGACGACAACTTTCAAACAAAGCACAACAATATTGCACTAAAAGTTGGTTTCAGAAACATTAGAAGATAAACTTTGTTTTAAGTGGACTGCTTAAGACTGTAAGCAACAAAAAGGGACATAAGGTCATTTGACGATCCAGAAAAAATTTATACCGCTTAAATCATTGGAAAAATTGTGGGAAATGCATACCCAATATGATGCAACCAATACTATTATAGTTGTTTGTTTAATTGAGAGGGTGAAAGAGAATCCAAAAGAAAATGTGATTCTTTCTCGTCCACTCATTGGAACAAATCAAGGGGATAATTGGTTGATCAATGAGCTATGGAGAATATTGCATAAACTCAACAAGGCTACGGATGTGTGAGCTATTTTGAAGGATGTTCAATTACATTTAGAAGTACCTTAATATTACAGATGTTTATATCATGCTATTATATGTATGACATCATGAATTATTAGTTTTATTTCACAACACTAATAAAAGAATTGTTGATTTGGTTTGTCATTACTAAAAATTAAACAATATTTTTTATTTTCTTTTATTTTGGTGAGATGAATAGGGTCATTTATGTTTTCCATATCAAAATTTCCAACTGATATATAAATAATATATAGTATATTAATATATATTATATATATATTATATATATATATATACTATATATATATAATATAAATATATATATATCTTTACAAATGGATAATGCTATGTAAAATTTAATAGCATAACTGGTTATTGTATTGAATTAAGAAGCATTACAATTATTTTCTTTAAATGTTGAGTTTAAGTTATCATATTACATCTTAAAAATTAAGTATTATAAGGATGACCATTTTGCATTCTTTATAACCCTTACTATTTCATATAAGTTGAAAAATTATATTAAGTTATATGTCGCACCAACAATAAACATACAATTTTTACTAAAAGAAGCACAAAAAAAACTAAGGTAGAAGCTCTATAAATTAACATATAATTAATCAGGTTTGAAATTTAAAAATTGTATTATATTGTATGTGAAAATTAATATATATTTAGTATGTTTACTTGCACTGGACCATTGTAATAATATTTTTCAATTCCAATTAAATAAATCATTACAAGTCTTAAAATCAATGATTTAAATGGTGGGTCAATGCATTCTTAGAAGACTTTTATTCCATACAAATTAAATAAAGGTATTAGGCTCTATGTATAAAGTAAACATATTATTTGTTTGTTCATTTTAATGGGGCAATTGTATTTGTATTTTTTGATACTTTGAATTCATTGTAAAATTACGTTTGCATACAAATGGAAATAGTTCATAATAAATATTAACATCATTTTTTAAATTATAGGTTTTTATGTCCTTAAGAAATGAAATGATGAAGTGCAGATATATTAATATCATACATGTGGATGCAGTGCAGACGCAAATTGGAATTACTAAAAGTCAAAAGATGTTGTTGATATTTGAAATGGAAGAGTATTCTTCCAATCATACACCAAAGATGAACAAAATTTTGATGTTCAAAGCGAACCAGATTGGTAGTTTGGTGATAGGTCCTATTTTTTAAGGCCTTTTCAGTCATAAGTATCAAAATATTTCTTAAGAAATTATGATGTCGCAATATGGACATTAAATGTCACTGACAAGTACATCCGAAAAGTACTTGAAAAATCAAATATTGATATAAAGGACTTTAAATTTACATGGGACATGTCTCATTGTCATTTGCAAACAAAATTGGAAGTAGGGAGAGCAAGACAATTTTATGAGACAAAGTTGATTGGTGTGTGGTCCCAGTATGGAGATAATTATGAAGAATCAAATGTATTGCTAATAAATATAGAAAAGCATACTTCTCAATTCATCAGATATCGATCAAACTACATCTTGATAAAATCATATATAGGAAAAGACCAAGATACATGGCTTATGCAAGTTTTATTCCCCTTTCTTAAGACACTTCATCATATCAAACAAAAACACGAGTACATTTGAATTTTTAGTAGAACATGTACTTCATTGTAGTTCATGGAGATATTTTTTTAATAAATTTGTTGAAAAGTACATTCCAATTTTCAATACATTTTGGACATAGTTCTTGTTGAATCAATTTGTATGATTTTATATTTTTTGAAATATATGGGAATTGCCAATTATATTAATATGCATATTTCTTATTATTTATAAATGTTTTTGCAATGACTTTGTTGTATTGATTTTTTTCTAAGATGTGTGTGCACACGCGCATGTTCTTAAATGAATTGTTTTCCATTCAAATTATCTTATATGAACCATCAAGGCATGTTATTTTTAATGACTTATGTTTACTTATATGTATCAATAATCATATATAAATGTGAAATATAAGTTTTAAAATAAAACTCCTTGCAAACAAAGGTGTTATTCTTACTAAAGAAATTATAATAATTTACTTGTTAAATATTATGTGCATTATTCACTATTCACAATGCATTATTCACTATTAAGGCTAATGACAAATGTGTCGTAGGTAAATGATTTGATCTTTTTGAAGCATAAGATATGTGATTTCTCAATCGATAGTTTTCATAAATTTATATGCTAAAATCAATTAATGGTTGTAAATGCAATCATATCATATTGAAAATCAACAAGGTAGAAAGTCAATTATTCATTGTTTACATATAAAATGCACTAATGTGAATGCATAAATGTGATATGTAATTAAAAAAAAACATATTGTAAATAATTTTGCATTTCTTAAAACAACATATATATGATGATAATGATTGATAAGTGGATTATCAAGGTTTGGTTACATACTATCATAGATGAATTATGTCATTGAACTTTTTCAATCGTAACGCATCTAATTTCATTATTTAAAGTCTTTTTTTTAATTTATATTTTAAATAAACTGGAGCTATAATTATATTATTGACTTGTACTTAGTTATGTCCGTTAATATGAGTGTATAAATGTGATTTATAATAGCCATATACTATGATGCCTTTTCTCGAAAAATAAGTCTTTTAATTTATTGATAATAAGTATAAGTGGACTTTCTTCAGTCCATAATATATTTCTTATAATGGATCGCGGCTGCCTGCGCTCTGCTGCCTGACAGTCTGAACCCGCGCCCTCGACCCAGCCCCCAGGCTCTGCCTGGTTGGGCCTCCTCTGCCGCCTTGCCCCGCGCCTCCTGCGCTGACTCTGCCCTCGGGGTCCCCCTCCCTGGCAGCGCTGTCCTCCAGATCTGCTCTGCGGGCCTGCAATGGCAGGATCCGCTTCCCCCCCTCCGCTTCCTGAATCCCCTGAGGAATCTTTCGCAGCCCTCCTCTCGAACCATTCAGAAGCCAGATCTCGCCCCTCCCAGTCAAAGTTCATCAAGAAGCTCGAAGAAATTCCTGAAGTAAATCTGCCCCCTTCTCTGCCCAGAAAATCGGCAATAACGCTGTCTGAAAGAGGACTAGTTGGTCAGTTCACTGGCCTCTGGCCCTCTCCAAGAACGGTCCAAAAATGGGTGGAGCGTAACTGGAGCACAATGATTCAAGGGAAGATAGCCATCCGCTTCTGCGGGCGTGGTTACTACACCTTCCTCTTCGAAACGAAGGAAGACAAGCACCTCATCTTTTGCAACGGGCCTTATTTCATGGATACAAGAGGTTTATATCTGAATCGCTGGACCCCGGACTTTGACCCGGAGATGGACATCCCCAGTGCGGTCCCTGTTTGGGTGCGCCTCCCGCACCTACCCTTGCATTGCTGGGGGGATGAATCAGTTAAAGCTATCGGCAATGCTGTGGGAAAATATATAGACAGATCGGAGCCAAAGGAAAACATGCATGCGTGCGCCAGGATCTGCGTTGAAGTCGATCTTGGAAAAGGACTGCCGGAAGCTGTAAAGCTAAGAGTGGATCAATGGCTGCACATTCAACAGCTGGACTACGAACAACTACCCTTCAAGTGTAAGGTATGTCATGAATACGGCCATTTTGCTAATAGATGCAGTAAACTAAAAGAAAATGAAGCCACACATCACGAGGAAAACCCTGAAGGATCTTGGGAACAAGTAAAAAGGAAAAAGCCTTCTTCGAATTCGGGTAATAATCCCACAGCCCATCCACCTTCTAAACACCCCCCCCCCCTCCTCCTCCCCCCCCCCTTCTTCCAACCCTTTCGAATCCCTATCTGCAGAAACCCCGGCCTCTCCCCCTCACTCCCCTCTCCATGCCTCTCCCTGCTCTAGTCCTCCTCCCTCCCCCCGCCCCACCGTTGAAAGAATTCTTACAAGGAACAAAGCCAAGGAAGCCCCTCAGCCATCTGATCCCCCGAGAAAAGCCGGACGAAAAACAAACAGAGAGCTAAGAGACGAAACAGCAGCAAAGGAAATGGCAACAGGTACCCAGCAACCAATGGATTCCTTCTTAGGCAAGCTCAAAGGAAGTGGCGAGAAAGCCAAGGAGAAGTCAGGAATCCACCTTAATACTGGTAAATAATGAATATAGTCTCTTGGAACTGTAGGGGGCTCGGCTCACCTGAAAAGCTAAACGCAATCAAGGATCTCATTAACCAGGAAAAGCCTGATATCTTCCTAATCCAGGAGACTAAAACTTCCGAGCAAGACTTTCTCCTTCAAACCCAAAGATTCAGAAACTATAAAGGCATCTCAAAAGGCTCATCAGGAGCTTCAGGAGGCATTGGAACCTTATGGAATACAAACAAATGGGAATTAATTAGCTCCCAGCTTTGTAATTGGTGGATCCGATCAGATCTAAGGAGCAAAAACACCAGGGAATCTCTCCATATCTACAATATCTATTCTCCTAATCACTACAGAGACAAAGCAAGTTGCTGGAACACCCTAGAAATGGACCTTAGCATCACTCACAACAGTGGGGTAATCCTAGGAGGCGATCTGAATCTTATAAGGCAGATAGATGAAAAGTATGGGGGGATTTTCCATGCTGATCAGTTCAGAGACAAGTTGGAAACCATCATTCAGCAATTCAAACTGATCGACCCACCCCTAACTAATGGGAAATACACATGGACAAATAGAAGAGCAGGAATCCACAACATAAAGGAGAGGCTGGACAGGTTACTTGTACAGGAAAGAGTAGCATAAATTTATCAAACAATTAGAAGCCGCATAGTTCATGGCACAGCATCGGACCACAAGGCCGTGGTTCTCTCCATGGACAAAGGATTAAATTTCGGCCCTCTTCCGTTTAAATATAACAGATCTTGGGACAGCCACGAGGCTTTCCGCACCTTGGTAAGGGAACAGTGGTTGAAAGAAGTTATTGGCTCCCCCCATTTCGTTTGGGAGTCAAAGCTAAAACATCTCAGGACTGCCATAAAGCAATGGGCTAGGGAAAACGCAATTGCTGAGATGAAAAAGAAAGCTGAGCTACATCTGGAAATGGAACGATGGCACAAAGAAAAAGAGCAGATGCAATATACAGCAGAGGGCCTAAACAAGGAAAAAGAACTGTACAAAGAGCTTTACCGGCAAAATCGCATGGAGGAGGAAGAACAACGAATAAAATCTCACTGTCTCTGGCTAAAAGCTGGGGATAAAAATACCTCATTCTTCCACAATAATGTCAAGGTTAGAAGAGCAATTAATCAGATAAACAGAATCGAAGTAGATGGGAGAGAACTCAGGGACCAAGAAGCCATAAAAAACGCAGCTCATGTGCACTTCAAAGCCCTCCTCTCGGCAAACCAGCACCACGACAGCGATGACTTCCTAAGTATAACTGAAAGCAAGATAACAGAGGAACATAATCGCAAGCTGGAGCAAGAACCTACAGCAGAAGAAATACAAGAAGCTATCTTCGGCATGCAGCAGGACAAGACCCCCGGGCCGGACGGTTTCACCGTTGCATTTTACAAACAGCATTGGGACATTATAAAGAAGGACTTTGTAAGAATGGTTAAAAATGCATTTAGAAAACATAAACTGGGGGACAATACAAAGTCTTCTCATATAGCCCTGATCCCCAAGGAAGCCGACCCCAAATCCTTTGATAGATTTCGGCCAATCTCGCTTTGTAACGTCTCTTACAAAACCATCACAAAAATAATAGCAAACAGGATAAAAAATCTTCTTCCCCTCATAATCTCAGAGAACCAGGGAGGGTTTGTCCCCAAGAGGCAGATCATTGATAATGTCATTTTAGTGCAGGAGGCAATCCACAACAGTTACAACAGAGGGGAGCGTGGAATGATTATTAAACTGGACATGGCCAACGCATTCGATCGAGTAGACCACTCCTTCCTTTGTGCGGTTCTTAAGAAATTTGGTTTCTCTTCTAACTTTATCAGCCTGATCAGAGCATGTATCTTTGACTCCTGGACCGCCCCACTGATCAATGGTAGGCCCAGCTCATCCTTCAGAAGCTCCAGAGGCCTGAGGCAGGGCTGCCCCCTCTCCCCCTTTCTTTTCATTATCATGGCAGAGTCTCTCAGCCTCCACCTAGAAAATCTGCGCAACAAGAAAGAAATTACAGGTATCCGTATTGAGAGAGGGATAAAGGAAGTAAACCACTCATTGTTTGCAGATGATACCTTATTAATTGGGGGTGCATCCAGTCTAATGGCTAGGAGATTTAAAAAGATTCTGGATGCCTTTCTTCAAGCCTCGGGAGGAGAATTGAATAACAGAAAATGCAGGCTCTACACTTGGAATACGCCTCTTCAGACTCAGCAAAGAATCTCCCAAATCTTGCAGATCCCGCTCCAAATCAATTGGAACTCTTTCACTTATCTGGGCCTGCCGCTGGCAAAGGAACATATTAAAGCTGAAGTATGGACAAACCACATCGAAAAAATGAGAGGACACCTCCAAAACTGGGGAGTCTCTTGGCTCAACCTAGCTGGCAGATCAATCCTCATAAAGGCCGTCCTCTCTGGACTCCCAATATACCAATACGCAATCATGATGGCCCCTGCTAGTATCCACAAACACATGGAGCTCATAATGAGAAGTTTTCTCTGGCAAGGAGGCAAACAAGACTCAAAAAAATTCAGCCTTGTTAGCTGGGACCAAGTTCCCCTTCCTTACGAAAAAGGTGGCCTATCCATAAAAATTCCAAGCCTCTCCAACCAGGCGTTGGGGCTCAAGCTGATCTGGAGGTTGCTCACAGGAACTGGCTCATGGTGGGTGGAAGCAATCAAAAGGAAGTATCTCAGAGGCCCAAACTCCAATATCCTCAAGGATCCAATAGCAGACAGGCCCTGCACTCCGATGTGGCGCCTAGTGAAGAAAGTTCTGCCACATTTCAAGGAAAACGTTTCCAAGCTCCCAGGTAATGGTCAAAGCATTAATATTTGGACTGATAGAATATTAAACTCCAATCCAAGAATCCTCCTCCAAGAGCTTCGACCTCTTCAAATTTGGATGGAGGAGAGGCACATAAGCACCATGTATGACATATCCTTATGGAACCAAAACAGATGGCAGGCCTAGAAAGACTTGAATCTACCTCCGGAATTAAAAGTCTTGTGGCTAAATCTGAAGCTCTCTTTAGCTGGATTAGCCCCAACAAATAGGGACAAAGAGG
>APFE030113494.1:31921-68571 GCA_000404065.3 Pinus taeda | reverse complement strand
GTTCACTACGTAGGTTAGTCGTGGAAAGAATATAACACAACCCAACAATCCTAACCAAGGTAATGAGTAGTAAAAGAAAACACCGGGCTAGCAGATTAGTTGAGGCCACTTGGGCCTACAACACAACATGGAAGACCACCATAGGGCTCATACCTTATGAACTAGTCTATGGGAAGAAGGCTTTGTTGTCAATAGAATTTGAATTCAACACCCTAAGGATGGCATCTCAACTGGACCTAGACCTCAGCCATGCACAGGAAGAAAGATTACTTTAGCTCAATGGATTGGATGAACATAGATTATAGGCCCTTCTCCATATGGAGGTAGTTCAGCTTCAGAGAAAGATATGGCATGACAAAAATATTAAGGAAAAGAAATTCCAAGAGGGAGATTGGGCACTACTCTATGATTCAAGATACGAAGATTTCAAAGGCAAGCTGAGGACAAGATGGTTGGGACCCTACACTATGGAGAAATGTAATGACAATGGTTCAGTTTTGATCAGAACCATTGATGATGAATCCATCCCCATGTTTGTGAATGGACATCAGTTGAAAATATACAAGAAACCCCTCTCCAAGCAAGAGTTTATTGAAGGTCTAGATAAAATAGTGATGGTAGTGGAGCATGTCTTAGCTTCCACTTCACTAACTCACTAAAGAAAAATAAAAAATAAGGACTGAAGTGAAAACCTCCATGAGGCACTTGAGTCTCATCATTGGTTTGAAATCCTCTTCTGAGGTGGCCCAGTGATGTCAAAAAAGAGGAGAGAAAAATAATATCCCTGGGTGAAAACCTCCCTTGGAGGTGCCCAAAGCAGGAAATTAGGGTGAAAACCTCCCTGAGGCGCCCTAGTTGTTTCCAGAAAAAAAAACAGAAACAAAGAAAAATAAAAGTGAATTTTCATTTGCATTGCAGATTGCAGGAGGACTACAGGAAGTAGAAGAAGGTGCCAAGGGAACCTTGACATCCACACCAACACCTATCCTACCTTCTCCACACTTTTCTCCATCATTTCTACCATTTCTTTCATCCCAGTATGTTTTTTTCGAAAAATGTGTTTTCTACAGGATGCTCCTGTAGAAATTATAGAGAGCCAGAGATGAATATGAAAGGCAGTTCAAGGGATAGGGAAGCTTCATGAAGAACCTATAAACACTCCTATAGTCTTAGAACCTCCTTTCCAGCACTTCCAAGCTTGAATCACACCCGAAGCATCATTCTTCTTCCTGTCAAAGAGAATCACAAAAAAAAGAGTTTTTCAGGAAAATAAAAAAAACAAAAATAAGAGAGGAAGCAACACCATGCACCTCACCTAAAGCCTACCTACTACCTCTCCATCTCTATATACACTTTTGGCATCATCCTCAAAGCTCCAAGCACAGAAAGAACCTAAAGTTTCAAGGGGAGAAACAACTACAGGAGCTCCTATAGGAATTCCTGTAGCAGCTGATCTCATCAAAACCCAGCACCAGTAGCAGAAGAATGCACACATGAAGGTTCGAGAAGGCACCTGAAGCTCAGACCTATCTAGAGGAGAATGTGCACAAGAGACAACCACATATTAGCAAGCAGATAGCGTGCATCAAAATAAATCAAGGCATGTAGCAGAGAGGGAGCTGCAGCACCTCACAACAAACACATTCAGATCACAGGTAGGTAACTCACTCGCTCCTCTATTTGCATTTGTGTAATTAGAAGTCATGAAAAAGAAACGAGATGGTTGAGGTTAAATGAGGGAAAGGTGGCTAGTTAACTTGGCCACCTTCATCTAGTTAACTCCACTCATCCGAGATGTCACCCACATGTGTGCACAGTCAACTTAAGAAAGATGTCAAGGACAGGTAGTGGAGGAAGTGTGAACTCTGATGCAATCATGAGGGATGATTACGAGGAGGGGCCATGATGATAAGGTAGGTGGTGACCAACTGTCCGAACATGGCTAATGAATACTTTACCAGCTCACCCCCCATCACTAGAAATATCCATAAAGGGTAATATGTATTCCTACCTGAGCACTCTCACCACCTTTTCCTTCATTTTCTCCTCGTAACTCAGCTACAATTGTCTCGTTGTGCCCCCACATACTCATAACCATCATCCTCTATAGATATCTCCCATATTCTTTCTCTCAGTGTTTTCTATAAGAGCACTTACAGGTTCAATAGGAGCACCTATAAGAATTCTACAAGAGGGATAACAGTCTTCTACAGGAGGGGCAGTGAGTTGTTTTGAAGGGAGAAAACATGGGTTTTGGCATGATTTTTGGTCTAAGGAGCAGGTTCCATGCATGATCCCATTGAATATCAATATGCAAGAAGTGGTATCAAATTGAGGAGGAAATAAGTATTTAGGAGAGGAGAAGATACATAAGAAAAGTTTTCTGCGTATTTAAAAAAAACACAGTCTCCTTTGTTTCCCTCTTTTTCTCAAAAATTTTTGTCTCCATCTCCATATTTGGTTTCCCAAAAGAGTATCAACAAAGTGATAGGAGAGTTCATGAGAAATGGGTCCACTAAATCCACTAGGCTCCATACACATCCCCAAGTAGTGGACATATTTACAAGAGCAAATTGGATGAACTTTTTTGAGAATTTCTGAGGGTTTGATGAGGAGATTGCCCAAGAATTTGCCCACTCTTTGATCCCTCACACAAGAACACATGCCATTGTCACCTTTAGAGGTCTATCCATGGATATAACCCCTAATTTTATCAGTAGGGTCAATACCCTTCCTCTTGGGCTACCTTAAAGTAAGGATGAGAAACCAACTGGCCAGGCTGCCAAGAAAAAATTCTTCCGAAACAATGAAACCCCTATAGAGGATAAAAATGGCATTAGAAGGGGTAACATACCATATCCTTGGGATGAGGTTAGATAGAAAATAATCAAATACATTTCCCGTGAGGGGAGGTACAACATTGTCTATGGTTATCACTTTAGAATACTTCATGAATTAAGGTATGGCATAGACACTTCAACACCCAAGAAGCTCAGCATCCCCTACTTCCTCCTGCAGTCCCTCATTAACTCCAGCACCAAGGTTCAAGTAGGGAATTCCAAGCAGCTAGCTCACCATGGGTTAGTCAAAATTTTAGTGGAAGAAGCCATCCATACATTTACACTCCCTATAACATGGGAAATCTTCTGAAACATGATAGCTCATGATGACATAAAGGCCCTAACCTATGTTGTCAGTCCTACTAATAGTGGGGAGGAAGAGTAGTAAGGGGGAGAAGGCGAAGCCATTGGTGGCTTAGCAGAACAAGAAAGGAAGGGGGAAGAAACTAAGATAGTGGAGGAGAAAGCTAAAGAAACAGAGCAGGAAGAAATAGAGCAAACAGAGACAAAAAAAGAGACAAAAGGAGGAGAAAAAGAGGCAGAAAAGGTAGAAAAAGGAGAAGGGTCCCCTGAGACTCTGAAAAGGGAAGCAGTAGCGGCCCTCATTGCCCTCATTATACCAATCAAGCCAAAGAAAAAGAGGAAAATCCAGGCCTCCATGTATTTCAGGGCTAGGAAGAGCACAAGAATCAAAACAGGTAAACCTCAGCCCTCCTCAAAAGTGCCATTTACAATTGAATATTCACCCTCTACTAAAGGGAAAGAATCCCCTTCCAAGGCAACTACCACATATGAAAGGGGGACTCCTAGATCTTCCACATGGGAGGAAAAGGTAGTACTACAGGACACAAAAACAGTCCTATAGGAGGCTCAGACAGTTCTACAGGAGACACTGTCAAAACTAAAGGAGACCCAATAGCTTGAGAAAGGGATAGAAGAACAGCCACAAGGGAAGGAGGAAGAACCAATGATACAAGAACCTAATCCCCAGTCTAGTCTGGTTTCCTATTACAATATGCTTGAGGGAGGAAGGATAACTCCACAAAATTTTGCAATTCCACTATTCTTCGAATTAGAGAAATAGAGAATAAGAACGCATAGATGTATGCAAATAGCCAAATCCAAGGGAGTTGAGGATTTTGGCCATATGGAAAATGAACTCAGAGAAATGGACAGAGAGTTGAGTAATATCAGAAACAGAGAAGCAACTACAAGGAGCCACCTTGAAACTAAAAATGAATTGTTAAGAAGGCAGCTGCAAGAGAAGGAGACTTAGCTGGCATGCATGGTGAGCTTATGCATGGAGGCATTGCAGTGTAGAACACTAGTAAAATCCTATGGCCTATATCTTAAGGACCAATGGTTACAATTCCAGATAAAGAATTTGGCACAAAGAGGCACCATTGCCTTATAGGACTACAGGTAGTTTATGGATCTGTGTGACCAAAGCACATCAGAGGATAAGGAAAATATGGCATAATTCTACCTACATAACATGGCCCTCACAGACATGACTGTGTGGCAGCCCAATGCCAGGCTAGGGGACATCCAACTAATGGCCATGGCCTCATGGATGAACCATGAAGATTTGAGGGAAACAGAAATAAGAAGATTGATGATAAAGGATTAGAATGGATCATTAATGATAAGAGATGAGCAATCAGATCCCATGGCACTCATCAACACACACAACCTGCTTGCTAATAATCCTTAGATTGTCCCTAGATATATAAGTGATTAGGCACAAGACATTGCACACTTTGAGGATATGCAAACGCTTCTTGGGGATGAATGTGTGCATGCATACACGAGGAGATGGAGCACCTTACCACATAGTCTGTAGATCAAGGAATATCATTCCCCCATGAGGATGAAGGAGGCATTAAGAAGAGTGCCAATGTACAAGCGCTTGATGCAGAGGTTGAAGGTCAAATGGATTGGCCTCAAACTGAGTCCCCCACTATTGTTAGGCATGATAGAAGGTAGAAGGGAAGAAGAAGAGGAGGAGTAGTGGGAAGAGATAGATAGGAAGTTAGGATTCTATGAAAAGGAAGAGCAGACCACTTTAGAAGCTTGGGATGCTAGGGAGGCCACCACGACCATAAAATATGAGGAGATGGACTAAGTTGCTCAAAGGATGAGCAACACTTTCAATAGGGGGTGATGAGCCTCATAAATGGGTAATTATATGAGCTCATTTTACCTCCTATCCTAGTCAACTCAACTATTATCTTAGCTTATTACATGACTTTCTAATCATATTTATGCTTATAGAGTGAGTTGAGTTAGTTATCGTGCCATGTGGTCTAATGTGTATTTAATGCAGATTATTGATGATTTTTTAGGTCAAAGTCAAGGATCCAGTTAAAAAATGGAAAAAATAGCTCGAAGTGGACAAAGGGGAGGAATTATAGGAGGGAATCCCCATCATTTATTACTCCTTACTTCGAATTACCCTTCATTCAGCTTGGAGTACAAGCAACCGAATCATGCACTGGGAGGCAGCCGAGCAAATGAAGGACGACTGATGATTATCTCGAGCGTTGGGAGCCAAGCCTCCATGATTTTAAGGAAGCTATTGGTAGCTTCATTTGTATAAGTAGAGAGGCCTAGGGCCTCACTAGAGTCAGATTTTTGTGGGGTTTTTGCTTATGTAAACTCTACTCAACTTCGAGCTTATTATTTTGTGACAGTTTCATGTAATTTTGATATTGTTTTGGAAATAAAGATTGAATCATTTTTGACTTAGCATTGAGTTACTTCAGAGGGCTGAAGCTCTTGGGTTAGGGACCAATCTAAGTAGTCAATCTCCTCTTTACTTATTTTGTATGTTTCACTTTAGTTATAGATTAGGTTGTTGTTAGATGTATTACTTTATGGTCAAGAATAAGTTTCTTTTGTTGATTTAGTAGTTTGATTCCATTTATGCTTTCTATAGCAGGTTAAGAAGTGATAAAGAAAATATTTAAAAGGCTAGCAATGGTGCCTTCACCTCTCTTCCTCATTTTGGGACCATGATTTGAGGAAAACACCCTCTTGTTTCCCCAAAAACACAGATTTTCCTCATTCATAGGACTTCTAGTGTTTGCAGCATTTTGGTAGGTTAATAGTTTGATTTTGACTTGCTTTAGATATTTTTCATCATGATCACTTCTTTATTTGCATTAATTTTCTTTCATGCTTTCCTTTCCTATAGTATTTCTCAACATTTCGTTTCATAGATCATAGTTTAGACTAGTTTGATGCAAAAATCTATTTTTCTAGATGCACTCATTTTATTGCTTGCTTGATCTTATTGGATGACTGTGAGTTACTTTGTAGCAGATCTCTTCTACCAGTAGGTTAGCCTATTATCCATCACATCCTCCATCTTATCCATGCCCTATAGGTCGCTTAAACCTCCCCTCAATTCTACCTTAGTTTCTTGCACATTTTATAGGACTTCTTCCTCTCTCCTTGAGAAAATCCAATCATCTTTCTCTCTCTTGGTGGTTCATGGTAGACAATAGGCACCCTAAAACCTCACTCAAACATTCATCCACCTTCTTCACCCTCTTGCACTGCCTCAAAATAGTGAAAACGGCTCTCGGCCTCCTCTTGTAGGCCTCCTGTAGAATGTTGTTTTTCCTCTTAAAGATTTCCTGTGTCCCCCTGTAGATTTTCCTGTAGGATTTATTTTTAAGTCCACCTGAGACGTCCTAGGACCCATCCACACCATTCTACATCCCCTCAAGTACCAAAACTGCCCTCCAATGCCACCTATTCATTGTCACAGTCATACACAATAAATTACATGCATGTCAATTTCACATAAAAACCATGAAAATCCAAAAATATGGTTTTTTCTTATTTACTTCCAGAAATAACACAGTTAGATGTTGTTCACTTCTTTGAGTAGGTAATGGAATTCCTTTCATGGTTTTCATACTGCTTTCTACAAAAGTAGAATTAGTTGGTTAATTAGGGTTTCCTAGGTTTTCTTTACATTTCAGTCTTTCTCCTTTCTGCAGTTAGGGTAGCATCCGTAGAGTAATCTTTCTCTCCTTTCATCACATATAGAGCTTCTTCTAGAATCCATAGAAGTTGGATTGAGCTCCTAGTGATCTTGTGCTAGCTGACGAAGTGACAACATTCAGTAATAACTAATACTTGTGCATACAACACCAATGCTTCCAAGTTTGTTACGAGCTACTGGGTTGATAAGAGTAAAGTAGGCAGCCCAAGAATTGTAGCATTATTACTGCAATACTGGTGCTCAACATAATTCCTATGTATTTCCACCATGTATGGTAATACTAGTGTGGGGATTTTAGCTTAGTCTTTCCCAAAAGTATTTTCATGTGTATAGTACCATTGATTGTTCTTCTTCTGGTTATATTTTTTAGCTTGATCCTTAAGTTTCCATAAATTGATAGTAGAAGTAGGTTATATAATTATGCTTTGATTTATATTGCATTATTGGGTTAACCTATCAAAGATTTTCTACATGGTAACAGAGCTGTGAATAGTATAATGAGAAGAGAATTGGAAGCTTGAAGTTCGGGGTTGCAGGTGCAAATCGAATTCCTATCATACTTCAAGGTTGGCCATTGGCATTCTACAGATTGAGACTCAAGTGCACCTTGGAAGATGGCTCAAATTACATAGCATGAAAAGATAGAATGGAAGTTGTATTAGAAGACAATGGCTTGAAGGAATTCATTGATTAAGAAATCCCAAAGTGAACTTCAACTAATGCAAAAGAGTTGGCTGAGTGGAAGAAGTGTGTGGCGAAGGAGAAATGGATAATCTCTAAGGGAGTTCGAGAAGTATACTCCATTTTCAATGTGGAAGACATTGAAGGACCTCTATCAGAATAGTAGTGACTAGAGGAAATTGGTGCTCATGGATAATCTTCAAAGAATCAACATGGAGAAGGGTGGTATTATTTCCAGAAACCTGAACAAGCTCACCACCTGCAGAGATGAGCTTGGTAGTGTGGGAATAACTACTGTCGATGATGGTTCTACTTGGCCTTCCAAATAGTTGGAATAGCTACTAGGATTCTGTGAATGGAAGGAAGAAACTGTCGGATTGGGAATGACTATGGTTGGATCTTATACAGGAGGAGCATACGAGATGGTTCTTCATCCAAGAATGATGATGAATAAAATTCGGCCTTAGCAAGTAAGGCAAGGAAAGGAAAGGGGAAGGCTTCCCATTTCAAATCGACTTCTTCTCATGGAGGGAAGAAGAGTGACATGTCTAAAGTAGGATGCTTTAATTGTCAGAAGATGGGACATTATGCGACTAATTTCCCATCGAAGAATTCTAAGAAGGGATCCTCGGAAGGATCAGAAGGTGAGGCATTAGCCTCTCAGTTTGAATTGACTTTACGCTCATCGCATGCATGGTGTCATCGATGATGGGTTATGTTTGGTATCTTGAGATTGGAGCCTCATTCCACATGACTGGTGATAAAAATTTATTCAGTATCTTGGAGGAGAAAGACCTCAAGATGCGTATAGAGATGGGTGATGATGGAGGGTTTAGTGTTTTAGGAGTATGCAAAGTTTCTTTTCAGAGGGAGCATGGAGCTCCTCTCACCTTCACAGATGTGATGTATGTGTCTGGAGTGAGGAAGAGCTTGGTATTTGTCATGATGTTGGAGGACAAAGGCTACAATGTTGTCTTCAGTTAAGGAAAGGCATTCTTAATACACATAGCCACAGGTCAGACCAAGAGGATAGGGATTCGGGTGAATAATCTCTATAAACTAGAGGTAGATGATTGTGCAACATTGAGTACGAAAGTAAAATTTGTGCAAATCCAAGGCATTGGTGAGTTGTGGCATAGGTTGTTTTCCCATTTGCATCATGGGGATTTGAAGATAATGAAACAAATATCTACAAGACTTCCCAAAGGTAAACTTGAGCAAGTTGACACATGCAAAGGTTGTACCTTGGGAAAGTACACCAATTCTTCCTTTCATAATCACGATAGTCGAGTAGAGGCTATCTTAGAGATAGTTCATACTGATTTTTTTGGATCGTTCTCAACGACATCCATAGTGGATAAAAGGTATTATTTGATTTTCATTGATGACTATTCTCGTCGATGCTGGATTTATTTCATGCAAAAGAAGTACTAAACTTTCACAAAGTTTTGTGAGTTCAAACCTTTGGTCGAGAAAGAGTCAAAGTAGAAGATCAAGGACTTGAGAAGTAAGAATGGTGGAGAATGTCTCTCAAGAGTTTAAGGACTTTTGTGTATAACGGAAGGAATTAAACAAGAGTTCACAACACCTCAAAACCCACAGCAGAATCGGGTGGCTGGGAGGAAGAACATAAGTATTGTAGGGGCAGCATGGGCAATGCTTCATCACGAAGGCCTACCACTTCACTTGTGGGCTGAGGCATGCAACACAGTAGTCTATTTTCAGAATATAACCCCGCATCGCATAGTTGGGATGAGGAAACTAGAGGAAGCTTTCTTCGGTAAGAGACTAGATGTGGGTCACTTCAAGATCTTTAGCTCATCGGTATATTGCCATGTGACAAAGCATGCATGGAAGAAGCTTGAGCTGAGAGCAGAGTTGGGGATATTTGTGGGGTACATTGATACACCTCACAACTATGGGGTGTACTTGCCTACCAGTTAGAGGACAACGGTTCGCAGAGATCTCAATTTTGATGAGCAGAAGGCCATGCGAGTTGCCCTTGAGAAGGAGCTCCAACTATAGGTTGTGGAGGAAATGTTGATTCCTAAGGAGGAGTAGCCTCAGACTAATGTAGAGCAGCCACATGCAGAGGTTCCACAAGTGAATACATCCACTCAAGAAGATTCTTCCAGAGATGGACGGAAGTTCACAAGAGAAGTTGATAGATTGTTGGAGGCGAGAGAGAATGTAGGAGCGCCATCTTCTCAGCAGAAACAAAAGAGGTCAGTACACTAGATACATGGCCCTTGTTAGGGAATGTGTTGAGACCGATCCATCGACTATGGTGGAGGAGTATGACTCCATAGTTCGTAATAGTGTTTGCGACGTGGTTCTGAGAACAGAGAACAAGTTAGTTGTGAGCTCCCATTGGCTTTAGAAGGTAAAGCAAGCTGCTGATGGTAGTGTGGAGAAGCACAAAGTAAGACTTGTTTCTTGTGTATTTTCACAGGTTCAGGGGATTGACTATGATGAGACTTTTGCTCCTATCGCAAGGTACTCATCTATCAGATCTATGTTGGCACTATTAGCATAAATGGGTTCAAAGATCCATCAGATGGATGTGAAGATTGCATTCCTCAATGCCCAGATTGAGGAAGAGATGTACATAGATCATCTGAAAGGTATTGAGACCTTTGATCATGAGTCACATGTGTGCCAACTCAAGAGAGTGTTGTATGGGTTTGAAGGAAGCACCTCGTGTTTGGTACACTAGGATAGCCAACTACTTCATTGGTTTTGGCATCAAAAATAGTGAATCAGATCTGAACCCGTACCACATCGTGGTGAAAGGTAAGTTTTTGATCATCATACTTTATGTTGATGATATCATGTTGACTGGTGATGATCAGTTGATCGTGTCTTAGAAGGATGACCTTGCAAGAGAATTCAAGATGAAAGACATGGGTCTCATGCATTACTTCCTTGGCATTGAAGTGTGGTAGAAGGATGGGGAGTTGTTTGTGTCTCAAGTCAAGTATGTAAACAAGATACTCAAGAGATTCCACATGGAGAAGTGCAAGCTCATGCAGACTCCTCTAGCATGTAACTAGAGGAAGGAAGTTGTTACTTCAAGAGAAGTTCCAATCACATTAACATCTAGTATTATCATCTCATAGATTGTGTAGTGAGGAGGATCATGTTGCTACAATATATTTCAACAAAGGAGCAAGATGCTGACATTTTGACAAAGGCATTGTCAAAGTGTAAATTCAAGCTCCATAGAGACAAGATCAGGGTGGCAAGTAATCCCTTTCTTGTTGAGAGGGAGTGTTGAAATATGACAACGAGAATATTCCAATTTAATTTGTCCTTGAATTAGATTGTGAATTAAAATTGAATTTTCTCTTAACAGTGATTTGGGAATAATTAATTAATTTATTTTAAATTAATTAGTTGGAGAAATTCAAGTTAGGAGTCATTATGAAGTCATGCAAGAGTTATCCCTTAAATTAAGGAGACAAGATTGAGTTATATTTCAGTTGTAATTAGTTAACTCAGTTTACTAAGTTAAGTCTAGTTGAATTATTTCCAAACTGTTTGAGGAACTAATAGTGAGTTAACAGTCAGTTGATGCATTAATGCACTCAACTAGTGCTACTCTAGTTAACTAAAGATTCCCTCATCAGAAACTCATGCATGTCTATTCTAAGAAAGACCCAGTTGAGATTAATGTTTAAGGACAATGTACTATCACTTGCATATGTTTTCTCATGGAGAAAACTCATGCATGCAGTTAAGGATTCATCCTTGAGGATTGTACAATTTTGAAGGTTGTTTTCCACTTAGTAATAGGCTAATCATACACAAGGAACAACGCTAGGAAATACGAGCTTGGAGGGCAGAGGAGAAGGATGGAGAGAAGCCAAGATTGCCTGCGAGCATCCGTGAGGATTGTATAGAGAGCTATCTAGCTATGAGAGCTAAGGCTTTATATAATTCCTATGTATTTCAACCATGTATGATAATACAATAGTGTGGGGGTTTTAGCTAAGGCTTTCCCCAGAGTATTTTCATGTGTATTGTGCCATTGATTCTTCTTCTTCTAGTTATATTTTTCTGCTCGATCTTTAAGCTTACACAAATTGATAGTAGAAGTATGTTATAGTATTATGCTTTGATTTATATTTCATCATCGGGTTGACCTATCAGATATTTTCTATAGCCCTTGTTTTGTAAAGTCTCATGTTGGCTAAAAAGATCTAACCATGGTCTGCGGACTATGGAATTGTATAAAAAGGGAGTCTTAGAAGTGTCTCGGTAGTGAAGTAGAAGGAACAAGAGTTTATGGCTAAGACGTTCTAAGTGCTCTTGGGTCTTAGTGTATGGAGAGGCTCTGCAGCTAAGTGCACAAAGGCCTAGGGTGAAAATCCACAGCACAGTGCGCAGACCCCTACAGCTGTGTGTGCAGGGTGGATAGAGTCTGTATTGAACTTGAGATATCAATAAAGAGAAGTATTCTGCAAATCACTGTGTCTATTGTCTTTGTTTAATGCATCTGATTATTTTATGTTACAATCTGGGTTTACATTGTAATTCTTATTTTATGCACAAATGTATTTGATTATATATGTTAATTGAACGCAGGGAAGACTACAAGTTTATGTGAAGATAACTATAAATGCATGGTAGATTAGGTAACACTTAAGATACATTGAGAACTTATATAGTAACGTAGCCACAAAGGCGTGTAAGTGCCTAGACCTATGGTTAGGGCTATGAAAAAATTAGTCAGATACTTTCACGGAGGTACTGAAGGACAGAAGAGAAGGAACATTGATAAGCCCTAAAGGCTTATCAATCTACATGAAGGCAGGATCAGGAAGTGTAGATTGACATCACAACCATCTCAGGGTGTGGAAAATTGGTTCCTGCATCCCCCCATACTACTTCAAGTGAGACTTCGGTTCATGCTTCGCGGGATGATGCCAAAAGGGCCAGTAGTGTAGGGATTTTCTTGGGTGACTAATGATGAACCTAGGTCACTGTCCATTAAGCCAAAAAATGGTTCCGTTGCCGGACCGAGATCTGCATGAGAGATTTGTGATGTCGTATCATTGGAATCCAACTAAGAAATAAATTGAGACCTCGTTGGATAGAAATATCCATGAATTCGTATCTAACTAGAGTGTAGCAACACCCTCTCCTTTGTTGAAAAAAGTAGGAGTAACTTACTGTGGGAAATAATATACATGTGAAAGTGAAAAATCAATAAGTCATTACCCTTCAAAGAAGGGTAAGAAGCAGTGCAAGAGCATCTCATCAATAATTTCGTGCAAGAAAACAAGAATCCATGATTGACGAAGGAACAGTAGTTGGACAGACACCTGTACACAAAAATACATGAAATATTCTCTTGTTCCTTCCCCATTGAGTTATATGAGTGGATCGCGAAGTTGGAAGACAACTAAGGAAGGTGGAGGCTTGACAAGTCGATTGTTTGGGCGTCAGAGCTAATAAGGATGTTGGAAGCTTCTGAAGATAAGATCATGTGTGATATCGACCGTTGGTTCAACCACATCATAGGAGGATTTGTGATAGAGTTCGTGGTCGATACCACTATTAGTTAAAACAAGGCAGATCACCACTTCTTCAAAGGACTTCGAGGTAAGTATTTAAATTCGCTAAATACTTGGACTAAGATTCTCTTGTGTGAACATCAAGTTATGCAGTTACCCTAAAATTTGGAGCTATGCGAAGTGGAAAAACTTTCAAGGATAGATGAAGAAAAGGTCCTGAGTATATCCTATTGATTGGACCTCCTTTAAGTGATGACAAAGGAGAACCACAATTTTCTCCCCTGAGTGCTAGTCAGTTGATAAGACAAGGCTTCTCGCAAATACCTACACCACCTCCACCCTCATCCAATCCATCCACACCACCTCCATCCTAGCCTCCACCGCTCAACCCATCACCCACACCACCTCCACCTCCACTATCCAATATAGTGAACTCCGTAAAACTTCCTGTATTCAAGGGTGTAGGGAATGAGGACCTAGACCAATTTTGGTTCATCATAAAAGGCTATATAGGAAGCTCAGGGCATCACAAATGGTCACATGAAGAATACGACATTGGTTAGTCCTTCGTAGGATCATGTGCTAACCTGGTACATCAAGTACTCTAATGATAACCAGGAAGTTATGCTGGTAGAGATACAGAATTTGCTGAAAAAATAATTTAGTGGGCCTAAGTCTAAAGCACAATCGATTGTGGGATTCAAGGAAATCACAATGAAACCAAGCGACACCCCTCGGGAGTTGGATCAGAGATTGAAGTATAAAATCCACGAAGTGAATATGAATTTAATAGATGGGAAGCACTGCCAATGGTTCGTGGCTTCACTCCTGCCTCACTTAAGGGTCGCACTATCACAACAAAAGATTACGACTCAAGCATAAACCTTGTAGATTGCAATGGGACTGCATGGAACGTTGATGCAAGATCTGAGTCTCGAGGTTCAACAGATTCATGTGCAGTTACAAAACCTTTTCCTTGGGATGAAAAGTCTAAAGCAAGATAGAACAGCTCAACCAGAGGTGCGTGAAGAATTTTGGTGCATAAAATTCAAGGGTCGGGAGCATGACAAGGATCACTACCTAGTCTTTCTAAACTATGTTGCAGCAGGAGGACCAATGCCTCTACAACCGGAAGCCACAGCAAGGCCAAGTCCAGGGCCTGCACTATGGTGTGTTATATGTCATGTAGTATGGAAACATACGAGTGATAATTACCATTTACTACAAAAATTCATGCAAACACCACAACAACTGTTATGCAATTTCTATCAATCAATAGGCAATGACAAGTGCAATTTTTGAAGTTATGAATTGATGATGCATAGAACACCTACATACAGGGTGTAGGTAGAAATGCAGCCTCTAGACCAAGGTATTAGGGGAATTTGAGGTGAGTATCATGGGTGCGGCTGAGGTCGAGGTGGAGGAGGGCCTAGTAGAGGCTGAGGGTAGCTTATTTGTTACAATTATGGAGGACTAGGACACTACGCGAGGGACTATCCAAATCCAACGTGACTGTCATGCTACTATTGTTCTCACTTTGACCATGAGGTTGAAGATTTCCATATATTGTTGGCTAAGATTTGTGAAAAGGGGGCGCAGCCTCCACAGGCAACGCAGAATATCTAGATGATGAGATTTGAGCCCCACAAGGAAGACCCTAAGGTAAACAATATGCTGCAAAGTGGAACCATGACTAGGGAGGATAAAGGGAAGTAGCCTACAGAACGTGAATGGGTCCACAAAGCACCAAAAAAGGAGATTGGGTTTGATTTGGAGCAAGCAAAAGAAACATTTATGGAAGCAAAGAAAAGCTTTGCTGAGGCCTCTACCTTAGGAAGTCAGGAGAAACCAACTGAAGAAATGAACCCATCCATGACTACCACATTCTTGGAGACCTACATGAAGCTGCTCCATTACAGTAAGGATATGAAGGGTCTACAGGAACTGATAAATTGGTGCGCTGGTAAGCATGGGGCTACTAGTCAACCACGCGTGGTTAGTAAGCTTGTAAAGCATGAGGAAAGGACTGGGTGAGAGATGAGACTCACCACACAGATAGGGGAATATGAGATGGACCAAGTTATCTTGGATCTGGGGTTCAACGCAAATGTTTTTCCAAAACAAAACTAGGAAAGAATGGGGAGACCTGCGTGCCGGTGGTCCCTGATATAGTTAAGAAAGGTGAATCAACAGAAAATTATCCCAATGGGGAGGCTGCAAGGGGTCACAGTTGACATCGAGGGTGTAAATGCACTGACAGAGTTTGAGGTAATAGAGATTGTTGATGATAACAATCCCTACCCTACGCTCCTCGAAATCGATTGGACCACTGACATGAATGGGCTAGTCAACCTGAAGAAGCAGAAGATGATATTTGAAAAGAACTCGCTTCACGTAGTGGTGCCACTGGATCCCGCAAAGGGACCACACTATAGATAACCAGTCTGAGATTATGAAAGTGATGATGATCTGGACCAAATTTACAAGATAATGACGTAAGACTAGGATTGGGTGAATCTGAAAGCAAACAATTGTACTGCATGGGATCGCGAAAGCTCCTGCACATTAGATTCGAATGAAGAATTGGAGCATTGGTAGAACTAACTACATGAAGTATCTATGTTGAATTGTAATGTGTGTCATCAGAAGTTATGGATATGCCTCATTATGATGGGCTAACGAATGTTTATTTCTTTTTGGATGGATTTGAAAGAGAAGTAATGGAGAAACAACACTTCCAGGCCTTGGACTGCACGCTACACCTGCAAGATGGTGGGGTATGCACAAAGATAGTTTCGGTGATTGGCGTGACTATAGGTGGATGATGAGAATACATTTTCGGAAACAAAAAGTTTGGATGATAGATAAGTATGATGGAAGGAATGAACTACGCTATCACCTAGCTAAATGGACTAAGGCTTATGGAGTAAAGCCTTAGCCTGAATGGGTGCATCTATTTTGTCATACCCTCGTTGTCATTCCAATGAATTGGTACAACCAAGCTCCGCCACGGCAGTGAAGAATGGGATAGGTTGCGCCAGGGATTTTAATGACATTCATTTTTTAGTATGGCTTTGACAGTAATGACACAGTGCTATAGGAGGTTAAAGTGCCAATATTTAGGATACCATAATATCCTTTGGACCTTATCCAACCTGATTGGACTACCCAACTGAACCATGCATTGAAATACTATAACATGATAGTTGAACAAGAAGACAAGGATTCCCAGAAAATTAATATTCTAGAAAATGAAGGTCACCACAAGGTGGAAGGTCTATAGATAGAGGATCCTGATATAACCATGCTGCTGAAAACTAGGCAGGTCAACATTGGCATAGAGGTGAAACCAAAATTTGCAAAGATTGGGGACTATTGGGATGATGCAATAGTAGAAAACATCACTGAGCTCCTTAGAGAATATCAGGATTTGTTCCTCGCAAATTTTTTTGATTCAAAAGGGATAATAGGAGACCTGGGTGTCATGAACATCATCTTGAAACCAGATGTCAAGCTAGTAAAGCAAAGACCTTACCGCCTTAATCCTAAGTATAAAGAAAGGATTCGCACTTAGTTAGATAAGATGCTCGTGGGAGGAATTATTTAGCCAATGCAAGAATCTAATTGTGTAAGACCAACAGTGGTTTAGGAAAAGAAACGGAAAGAAGAAATAATGATATGCATGGATTTCTAGAACCTGACTGATGCTTGCATGAATGACCCCTCCCTGACCCTGTTCACTAATGAAGTCTCGGATAATGTAGGTATCCAAGAAGCATAATCTTTCATTGATGGGTTCTCTGGATATCATCATATCAAAATCATGCCTGAGGATAGAAGCAAGACAACCTTTGTGACAGAATGGGGATGTTTTCAGTATATTATAATTCCCTTTCGGTTGAAGAATGCACCAGTAATATTTTTGTGCATAGTCATTGCAACATTCAAAGACTTCACTCATAAGTTCTTATAGGTGTACTTTGACGATTGGACAATATTTGGATTGATCAAGCATCATGTGGCAGGTCTGCGATTAATGTTAGATACATGTTGAAGACATCAGATCATGCTAAATCTGAAGAAGTGTCTCTTTTGTGTCCCTTTCAGGATCATAATGGGGCGTGTGGTATGTAGATAGGGATTGATGGTAGGTCACAAAAATATCGGCAGTGATAATCAACTTAGAGGTGCCAAGGAATGTGAAACAACTGTGTGTAACTCTAGGGAATATGGGGTACTATAGTAAGTTCATCAAGAGCTATGCCTAGATCACCATGCCCATGGAGAAGTTGTTGAAAAAGGATGTTACGTTTTGCTGGAGTGATGTATGCTAGAAGAGCTTGGATGTGCTATAAGAAAAAATGGTCACCGTGTCAATCCTAGTCTTCCGAGACTGGAAGAAAGAATTTCATGTGCACGTGTACGCCTCCTGTATTGCACTAGGGGTTGTGCTGACATAGGTGGGCGAGGGAGAATTGGACCACCCTATAGCATTTGTGAGAGGGAAGTTATCCAAGGCTAAGAAGAACTATTCCACTACAAAGCGTGAAGGAATAGCCATGGTGTACGTGCTCCAAAAGTTCAAGCACTATTTGTTGGGTGGGTATTTTAAGATGTATACGAATCATCCTACGTTGAAATACCTGGTGAATAAGGCTATGTTGGGGGTGAAGATCTGCAGATGGTTGTTATTGTTCCAGGAGTATGTTTTTGAAGTTATTGTGAAGCCTGGATGGTTGAACGCGGGACCAGATCATCTGTCCTGCATTGAAACAATGGAGGAGCCCAGTAATTTCGAGGAAGGACTGCATGATGCACATCTCTTTGCAGTGTGCGTTGCGGACAATCACTTTGAAGATATCATACAATTCCTGGCAATCGGGACTATTCTAGAAGGGTATGCAAGCTAGCAGAAGGAGTTAGTAGTGTGAACAATAGAATTCTCGATCATTGCATGAAACTTGTACAAAATGGGGTCAGAAGAGATATTGCGACATTATGTACCTGACTTCTAACAAAGCAACATCCTTGTGGATGCTCATGGAGGAGATACAAGAGGCCATTATGCAAGAAAAGCAATAACGCAGAAGGTTTTGCGTGCTATATTGTGGTGGCCAACTCTACATAAGGATGCAAAAGAATATTGTAGGGCCTGTGACACATGTCAAAGGAATGGAAGGCCATCGTGGAGGTATGAACTTCCTTTGATGCCACAAGCGACATTACAATAGTTTGAGAAATGGACCATTGACTTTTTGGGACAAATTCAGCCTCCGAGAAAGAAAACAGGTGTGCAGTACATCATCACCACGACTGGGTACTTGATGAGGTGGGTAAAGGTGCAGCCTATGAAGGATTATACCGGCGTGACAGTAGTGAAGTTTCTTTTTGAATATGTATTGATGAGATTTGGCTATCCAAAGATCTTGATGAGCGATCATGGTATGCACTTTCTTAATGAAACAATCAGCGCGTTGACGAAAGAATTTTAGGTGCACCATCAAAAGAGCATGCCTTATCACCATAGGCCAATGGGACAGTGGAAGCCTTCAATAAGGCACTAGAGAATGCACTAAAAAAGTTCTGTAATTCTCAGGGAAGTGACTGGGATATGCGCATACCAGCGGTTCTATGGGCTTACAGAACGACTTGCAAGAAGTTGATTGGGAAAATGCCTTTCATACTTGTGTATGGTGTGGAAGCTATGATGCCAATGGAATACATTGTACCTAGTATTCACATAGTAGCACTCATAGGAATGGCAGATAGCATAGCATTAGAAAATAGGCTCATGCAGCTAGCAAAGCTTGAGGAAGATCGATTTCTAGCTGGATTTCACCAACAAGTTCCAAAGGAGTGTAAAAGGGCATGGCATGATCAACACATTAAATTACACACCTTCAAGGTAAATGATATTGTTTTGTTATATGACAACAAGTTTGATGAATTTCCAGGGAAATTTAGGATGCACTGGCTGGTGCCTTATGTCATTAAAAAGATTACCGACGGTGGAGTAGTTCAGTTGGTTAAGTTGAATTAGGAGCCCTTCCCAAGAAAGGTGAATGGTAGTTGATTGAAGCCATACACTAGTGATCCAAATAGGTGACGATATGAAGGTAGCACAGTCTTAGCACTCCAGGTGGCTGAAAGGAAGTGTGGGACTATAAACTACACTCCCCGAGTTGGGGAACTGTCTGATGAGAAAACTGCATGGAATGAGGAGATGTCACATAGATCACACAAGTGGGCAGAAGGCTACACTACCGAGGATAAAATTGTGTAGGTCAGCTAGAAAGTGACGGCTAAAGTCACTGTTCATGATTTGACGATGAAAAAATGGCCAAATGGAGCAGGGGGGGACATTTAAGATGAAATTTATGGGCTAGGTCCTTAAAAATATGATACCAACCTAGAATTAATGAACCAATTTTGGGGGGAATAGTCTGATTTGAATTCAAAATGGCCTATAAATTACATGTCGTTTCCTAATGAATAACACTTGTCATTTTGAGCATTGAGTTGTTGAGATCTTAGACGCTTATTAACTATAAATTATTTTGAGCTCTAATAGTGAGTTCGATGTTTGAGCAATTTCCAAAGGAGACACAAGAATTTTTGAATAGTGTCATGTCGACACCAACAAAAACTGTAGATATTGAGGAAGTAGTGACAGCCGAAGGGGTCGTGCCAAAGGTTTCTATGGAAGCAGAGGGAGCTACTCCAAAGGTTGCAGAGATACTAGTCAAAGTCCCCAAGTTGCAACGATCACCTAGACCAAGGCCTACCCTGACCCAGGATGGTGCGAAAAGAAAGAAAGGAAAGTAGGCCACGACACCACATCTGGTGCACGCATCACCTAGAAGAAACCCGCCGAAGGACAAGGCCAATGCACAGTAAAAGTGAAAAAGAATTAGCATAGAACTAGAGGAGGTAGAAATTGAGGATATCCTAATGGACGATGAGGATCTTGGGGTGAAAACGGAGGACATTGAATTTGAGGATTCTGACCCCAATACTAAATTTCCTGAGTACGTCCCTCTATGTAGGGGAAAGGCCAAGGTGCCTAAGGACATTGACGAGAGAAAGGTCACCTTGTACACACCACTGTTGCCAGACCAGATTGTTTTTGAAGGACCTTTATTGGGGTGGATTCCAATGTTTAAATTGGAGGACTGGAACTTAGCTGACACCGAGCAATTCCCTCACCTGGTGATATACTGGCTAATCCACCGCATTCTCCATAATATCACTAGGATGACTATGTTGGAACCGTAGAATTGGCTCAGAGGCGTGGATAAGACACGTGTTTGGTACATGATGGTTGTTTGTGGCTAGAGGATCCAATAGCCATCACTAATAGACTGATCCATATGATCATGAGGTTGTCATACTCAGGAGAAAATCCAGCTATGATGTTTGGTGCAAAGGCAGGTGAGTTGGCCCTCACGGAGGTCATGAAGAAGAATTTTAGATTAGTGGTAAAGTCGTGCAACTATGCTATTAGAATTATTTCTGACCCGACAGTCAATGTGGCCACATATATTTTGGTAGGGAAGGTCATGCGGAAGTGTTGCTCCGATGAAGTACTGATGCCCGTCATGGCTCTAGTGGCCCAATGTGTGGAGGGGGTTTAGTTTAATTGGGTGTGCTACCTTTGCGGTGAGTTCCTCACAAAGTACCACAAGGCACAGGATCTAAGAAATACCTTCCATCATGCATGGCTCTTATTGTCCATCGTGTTGGTAGCTTGGGAGCTACCCGAAGACAACCAATTTCCCTCAGTTGTGCCAGACCTACCTGAGGTGGTGAAGTATGCTTTGCTATGGGCGACTATGGATCCTTAGTGAATAAAGGACAAAAAGATATTTTGGATATTGATGGAGATGAACGTGCACATGGCCATCAACTGCAAGCCATGTTTGTCACCTACTCTCTTTGATAAATTGTAGTCATATGCAAAATTCAAGACTAATTTCCACCATGTATCCATAAGGGCATGAAAGGACCCCAAGCAAAAGTCACATGACCTACCTTACTTGGCAAAGGATGATGTGATTCAAGCGGTCATTGACAAGTGGCTGGTAGAATGGCACATTGCCTCGGACTTGATTGGATCCACCAAGGCAGTCACATAGCAGAAGAAGGAAGAAGCCAAGCTCAAGATGGAGCAGTTGGCTAAGAAAAGGAGAAAGGAGGCTGAGGATAAGGTTAAAGTAGACCTTATTGCCACATAGGAGATAGGTGGATGGACAGGAGGAGAGGATCACGGCTCCAAAAAAGAGAAGTCACCCTCACAAGAGGAAGAGGAAGAAGAGAACGATCTGACAGAGCAAGGACGAGTGTATGCACAGACGCCTCCATTTCATATCAAGCATCCAAGTGAACAAGAAAAAGTGAGGCCACAGAAGAAGTCCAAGGCCAGCAAGACGTCCATGGACCTAATCACTCTAGCAGAGGGGGATCTGAATGACATTTGAGATATAATGTGGGATGCCACTACAGAACTGTTGTAGTATTTTGAGTAGTAGCAACAGCAGGTGTTGGAGGCCATGTGATGCAGGAAAAGGTTCCCTCTGTAGGCATAGGGAAACCCTCTAGCCCTAGAATGGGTCTAGTCACAAACAAGGACAGATCAACAATAAATTTCCTTAAACAGTCATAGTTGGAGGCCTACCTCAACCAGTTGTTGATCGAGTTTTGTTGCACTGATCCAGCTTTCTCTTCCTTCTCCTCAATGAGTGATCAACTTGAAACAATGCAAAGGAAATACAACAAAGCATGTAACCGGAAAACAAAAATGATCTATTTACTCACAAATTCAAGAAGTCATGAGCTATCAAGTAAATTACATACAAGACATAAGAAAACATAATTGATTGTATTAATAATGAAATAAGAGTAAGCTTACAACCAAATTATTGACATCGCAAGCCTTCTTAGAGGAATCCAGCCATCATGTTCTTGAAGCATTCACTCTTTGAAGATGGATCTCCCAACATACAAAGTCTCTCTCTCTCACTCATAAGTTTTACATAATAGTCAAGGGAACTTCACAAGCTTCCACAAGATAGCAACACTCTCACACTTGTCACACCCATGCTAGCTATCTATCAAACTCAAAAGCACTAACAACACTACTCAATCCAAGAATTTAACAACTCGTTGATCATAGCAAAGGTGAGTGTTTAAATAGGAAGAGTCTCCATCAAAGGTGGAAGAGAGAGCTTATCCCCAAGGAAGTTAGCACAATTGATGGAACTACCATATCAGTGAAGGAAGGGCGACACAAACTATGCCAACAACCAGGTCTAGCACCATCCAGAAGGCTGACTGTTGGAACAAATTCACCCAATCTGGATCATCACAGGTGTATAACAGATCCTTAGCGCTGACATCGCCAATAAGTAATGTAGCCAGTCAGACCGTCGCTAAATATATCAAATAGCCTCGTGATGGGGCATGAAACTGAACCATCACGAGAAATAGATGTACTTCCATGCTGGAAGTGCGGTTGGACTATTTATGAGTGCCATTTAGCGTGTATATTAAGTCGATAGTCGCGATGAGGCAGATGACTTAGGAAACGTGTGTCAATTGGCAGCATAAGAGAGTGTTTGTTTAGTATGAGCATGTTTAACTTGGACACATGACACAGTAGAAGGACTGGGAGTGAAGGCAATGACAAATTACTATGTAAAAGATGCCCCCTAAAGTATGAAGTCCGAGAGAGTGGGAGGGGTGAAATGCTTTATGAAACTGACTGAGATGGAACACCATTCAGAAGAACTTGTAGGCACAAGTACAACTGATATCTCTAATAGTGAAATACATGTAGTCAAGGCATGGACGCAACCTTCCAAAAGACATACGAACTAGGTCTGTGGTATGGATGCAACCATCCAGCTAATAAGACCATAATAATGATAAAGGTATGGTCACAACTATCCATGAAGACTCAGGTAAGGTCATAGCCATCCATCAATGAGTCATGTAATCATGAACCAATCCACGTAGCCCAAACATGTGTAATTTGAGTTCAGGGTCTTCAACCTAACTGATCATAGTACAAATTCTAACGTGCGAATAGAGGTGTTGAAGTCGAGCATGAGAGAAAGTCACTTGATTACCGATCGATGATGAAAACCATTAACAAGTGCGAGAGAAACCACCAGTAATGCCAATGGTTCTCAAGGTACTGTCCAGTACAATCCATGAAGTGTGAAGAATGAGCTGAATTCAAACACTCACGGAATCAACCAATCGACGACCAATGATGTAAGTCGACCATCAAGCGCGAAGAACTTGCCATTGAGGCATGCAAGTTCCAAGGTGCCGAAAGGGATCTCTAGATCAATATCATAGATAATGAGCTGATGTTGACAAGAGATGACCTGTCTTAGGAGGGCCATAATGTTCCCCCATCAATGACATGAGACAAGGAACAAGCGGTAGATGGTGAAATAGAATATCAGATGAAAAGGCGAGGATGTAAATTGTAGAAGGATTATACTCTTGAACATGTCGACGACACGACTTTGGAGGGTGGAAGCATTTAGGTACCAAGGGATCAAAGGCTTAATGGAGACAACATGGATTAGATGGAATGAGGCTAAATGACAACCCAGACCCGCAGAAGGCCAAATGACAATGTATGGATATCCCAACCCGACAAGAACCAAAGAGTGTCGATGTGCAAGAGTGACTAGCTACCATAGACAATCAATGATGATTTCCAAATTTTTCCCCCACCATTGCTGGCGAGTACCCCAATTATTTTTGAAAACAATCTTGAAGGGGATAGCATATGCTTGTAATATAAGTTTGACCTTTGGTTGAATCCATCCTAGTAATAGTTTCACAAGACCTAGGGAGGAGAAGCTCGAGTCTCGTCATGGTGACGAGTCCAATGTTGTCAGGGTTTAACGAGTTTGACGTAGGTAAAACTTAGAGTCTTTTTCATGTTTAGAGAGTTTGAAAAAGACAGAAAAGAAAATTCCACGGGGGTCCTTTTTCGTAAATTTATGTCTCTTGAGCCTGAAAAGGTCTAAAATGATACTTGGAAGAACTGCTTGACCATTACGATCAAGGAGTACATTTCGTGATTAGTGACCTTGACCTAAAAAAGTAGAAAATCAATCGAAACCACGCCATTTTGTGACCAGTTATGAGCCTGAAACGACGAAAGCTCGGCAATATTTTCACGTTTACATGGTCGGAAAAGAGCTTAAAGCAGATTGCCTCTCATTTTGTTTAACAAGTCGAAAGGGACAACTCAGCTATATTTTCATCTTTTAAGTTGGAAAAGAGTGTTAAAGACGACTTTACAGACCAAGTGCACCTGAAGTATGACGTAACTCCACGACTTATAGTTTTGCACAAAACATGTCAAACGTAAAACCCATTTGACATAAATGATTAATATATGTGGAAACATAGTTAGAAACCAAAATTCCAATTAACCATGTAATAAAAATGGTAAATACCCACATTCTAAAGTGAAATTCTTAATATTTCAAAAAATTACTATAAAAGGGAGGGTAATTCATTTGTTTTTACCATTTGCACTGTTCATTTTACCATTGGAGCATTTGGAGCACCAACTAGAGTGAATTTATCAAGCTAATTCTGGCCTCATTCTTTGATGGTTCATCGTGAAACTTCTACCAAGTAAGTAGACTTCTTCATGTGCTTCATTTTTGTAGTATTTTCATGCATTTTAGCATTAGACGTTTAATTTTGGATGGGTTTTTCAATCGGAGTCTGCCGCTCGGTCATTGCGGGTATCCCTCTCAGGTCCGTGATGATCGAGCGTGATTTACACGTAACGTTTTCCGATCATCACGAGAATATGATGTATTCTTGCGATGACCGTGAGAAAAATGAACTATCAACTTTGCGCCATTGCGACTGTTTTAAGAACAGTCGCAATGACGACACAAAATTAATTTTTTGTGCAAATTATGAATTGAAATTTATAAACAAAGTTCTAATTCATTTGTCCTCATCATGCAGGGCATCATGGCATTTGTCTAGCAGGAATGAACTCACAATGTTAACAATGAGGAAGCTTTTTCTGATGTTGGGTGCCAAAATGCTTTATGTGCATGTGGGTTGCTAAAATTCTTCCTTACTCTTCACCTTTGGGCCCAACCCGATTTGCTAGAGCTAATAATCCATGCATGGAACCCAACATACGAAAAATTCATAATCCGAGGCTGAGACATTGAGTTCAATGCAACAAACATTTATTTCCTGGCCAGATTATCCCATCATGGTGAGAGGCCGATCCTAGAGGGCCAAACTCCTAAGGGGGGGGGGCGAATCACTAGAGATGCTGATGGCACGAGTGTGCCCCCGGGCACATAAATCAAAGAGCGGGAAGGTGGCAATTCCGATGGTGGAAGACTTGGTTCTTCGTGCAATTATATTTATGGTAACAAGGGCAGTGGGCTCCCAAGCCCAACATGAGGCATCGAAGACACAACTACAGTTAGCTCTCGAATGCCTTAACCTGACCATGTTCAACTAGGCTGAAATAGTGACGACTAACATGAAGAGACAAATTACCAACTGTCATCAAGGAGAGACGAAATAGTTTGGCTACGGGTCCATCTTGATCCCGCTCATACTAGAGCGGGTGTTGACATTGTAGTTGCAAGATATGGACTTGGATGCACCTAGACCATGAGAGACCAAGATCACACGGTGGGCCCACGTTATGCCACGAGGAGGTGGCAGATGCCTAGTGTCATGGGGGACATTGTTCCGTGAGTGCTTGGAGCACTAGACAATCTTTATTAATGACTAGCCATATGCTAGGATGGAACTTCGTGGAGATCCCGATATGTAGCTGCCCCCTCACGAGCATTGGGATGATGGCGGTAAAGCACTTGATCATGCTATTTTTGTATTTTATCTTTTATGATGTTTTTTTTATTTTTCATGCATACGTCCTAATGAGGTGCTCTATGGTATTTGCAGATGCAGGACTAGTGAGGCTTGTAGGACTGGCTCTAGAGGTGCAAAGGGACCCACAGGGTATTAAAGAGCTAGCCTTGGTTCCTCCAGCTGGCGATTTGATAGAGACAGTGGCCCAAAATCTCGAGGGTCTGACAGGGGGGATCCCTGATTACATGGGGATCGAGGAGGTCCCCATAGAGTTCCAAATTCATACAGTAGGGGTGATACCTAGGGTGCACTGACTATTGAGATGGGTTCCATGAGCAGTGATGTGCTATAGGTAGCATAAGCCAACATAGTAGACACCTAGGCTTTATTTCCTACTAATTTTTTGAGAGACATGTGTCTCAAATGTGTGGAGAACACAAACTCTATTTAGACATAGGCATTTATTTTTTGAGCGCCTCAGTGCGCCACATGAGATATATATATACATATTCCTATGGTTCATTATTATGTTTAGAGTGCTTCTATATGCTGTTTTGATTACATGTTACACAAATGTCTATCTAATACATGGTTGGCTAATGCATCAGTTAACGTGTTTAATCGTCTTGGAATGTGTTGATATGTGATAAAATCAAAATTCGTTTCTAACAATTTAACACATAAATACAACCTTAAAATCCGATGATCGCTGATGGAATAACACCGATTAAGCTGGTGGACAACAAGCTGAGAGTCCAGATTCATAACCAATGCACGAATGCACCTCAGTCAGTAATTCAATAACATCACTATATTCCGCGACGTTGTTTGTGGTACAACCCAGACAAACACCTTGAAAGTCTACTAACTCACCATGAGGATCGTAGATCACCCATGCTGCAGAAGATAGGTTGCAGTCACTATGGTAGAAACCATCAATGAAACCAATGTAAGGTGTACAAGACATCTGCATACGATGCAAAAGACACAATAAGCAGCAATTATGCCTACACGACAAGCCAAGTCATGCAAACACACATACACACAACACACCTGCTGAAAACACACGTATGTACAAATCAGAGTGGATGGAGTTCATGTGTAATATTTTTTTAGATAAAGCCCATTTAAGGGCTTATCTAGATGGTTACCTTCATAATGAATCATCTCATAGGCCCCATTTTGTAAAACTTGCTTTACAATATAAGGCCCGTGCCACATAGGCTCGAATTTTCCTACACCCAACTTATCATTCACTTGATCATAAAGCAGAACTAAATCTCCTTCAACAAAAGAACGAGGATGGATAGTATGATCAAAGTGAGTTTGCAATCTCTTCCTCTATGTTTCAATAGCTAGAGAGGCTAGTTGACGAGTTTCATATAGTTTCTCTAGGTAGAGAAGATGTTCTTCTACCAGAGTAGTGTTGGGGAGTAATTCGATGGCTAATTTCAGAGAAGGGATCTCACACTCAATCAGAAGGGTAGCCTCCATACTGTAAACCAATTAGAATGGGGTGAACCTGGTGGCATCCTTTACTAAAGTTCGGTAGGCCCATAAGGTAGAGAACAACATCAAATGCCAGTTGGACTTGTGCATGCCAGCGATACGTTGAAGAATTGTAACTAGAAATTTGTTGACAGCTTCGACTTGGCCATTGGTGTGAGGATAGTATGGTGTTGAGCTATCATGCCACAGGCCCAACTGGTTGTTAACTCAGTCATCATATGAGTACGGAAGTGTTTGTCGTGATCAGTGACGATAGCCTAAGGGAGTCTGAATCATGAAATAACATGATTGAACAAAAATTACACTGCTGTGTGACCATCCTCAGATAGTGTAGGCATCACCTCAGCCCATTTTGTGAAATAATTGATGGCAGTGATGATATACCCATGTCCCCCCAGCCGAGAGAGGGTTACAGGTCATATAATCAATGCCCCATTTGGCAAAAGGGCCGATGGTAACAACAGGGTGCAATGGAGTGGGAGGCGCACGCATTTTTCGTTGGTAGATTTGGCACTTATGACAAGAGCGGATAGAAAGAATGCAATCCTTGAAGATGGATGGCCAAAAATAACCAGCACGAAGAATTTTTTGAGCAATGGTATACCTGGACATGTGACGACCATAAGCGCCAGAATGGTAGTGTTTTAGAACTCGTTCAGCTTCCTCAAGTGTTAAACATCGGCGGAGGACAGAGTCAGCACCAAGTTGGTACAAGGTGTCCCCAATAATGTGATAAGCTTGAGACTGATGGCGAATCCATTGCCGAGCATCCTTGGACAAATTGGGATGAAAGGAGGATGTCTAAAGATAGATGATAATATCCCCATACCAAGGATTGAGGGTGCTAATCAAGAATAAAGTTTCATCAAGAATATGGTCCTCTAAACGAGAGGGCATGGTAATAGATGGAAGAGAGCAAAGCAACTCAGCGAAGATGAGGGACTTCTTGGACTTGGCAGTGGTGAACTCCAAGTCGAACTCTTGGGGGATGAAAATCCACTTTGAGTATTTTCCCCCCAGTAAATGACGTGACAAAATGTACATCATCGGGTTGCAATCGGAAATCACCATCGTGGTGCACAATAGTATATAATGGTGGAAACGTTGGATGACACAAACAACGGCCAATGCCAACTTCTTGACATGGGCATAGCAAGTTTCCTTATCAAGTAAGCTGTGGCTGAGATAATAAATGACATGCTCAGTACCATCATCATCTTCTTGAACTAGAACCATGTTGATGGTGGTATCAACAGCAGCTAAGTAAAGAGTGTAGTCTTGGTGATAATCAGGGGGACGTAACAAAGGAGCAAAAACAAGGAGAGCCTTGAGGTGCTCGAATGAATCTTGTGTAGTGGTATCCCAATGAAAAGGGGTGTGATGTCTTAATAACCATGTATAGCCTTTAGCCACTTTGGCATGATTCAGAATGAATCGTCATAGAAAATTTTATTTTCTCTACAAAATCTGTAATTGCTACAAATATGTAGGGGGAGGAAGATTTAGGATCGCTTCGAATTTAAGAGGATCCAAAGGAATACCCTCTCGGGAGATGATGAACTCAAGAAGTCTGCCAGACTCGACATAAAAGACACACTTATGCAGATCGAGCCAGATACGATAGTGTCTACAATGTAGAAAAATTTCGCAAAGGTGGGTCGAATGGTCTTGGCATTTTACTGAATGAGCCAGAAGGTCATCTAGGTAAGGTTGCACAATGTGTCGAATATCATGAAACGCGTAAGACATTGTGCGTTGGAAGGTGGCACTGGCATTTTTTAAGCTGAAAGGGAGTTTCTTATAAGCGAAAGTGCCCAACGGACAGATAAAGGTGGTCTTGTGTTGATCGGCAGGGGCAATCTTAATCTGGTTATAACCAGAAAAGCCGTCCATGAATGAGTAAGTTTCACTCCTAGCACACTCATCAATGAACTAGTCAATGAAGGGTGTAGGGAAGTTATCTTTAGGACAGGCTTGATTAATATCATGGTAATCAACACATACCCTGATAGTGCCCTTTTTTTTAGTGACAGGGACAATATTAGAGACCCAATCTGTGAGTGGCATGGGGTAAATAAAACTAGCCTTAAGAAGATTTTCAACTTCTGCCTTAATAGTTGCAACCTTTTGGAGGTGCATGGGGCATAGACGCTGTCAAACAGGTTTAGCACTTGGATAGGTAGGTATCTCATGCACCACAATGCTAGGATCGATGCCGAGCATCTCTTCATAAGACCAGGCAAACACATCACGAAATTCATGAAAATGACCTGTATGAAGTTGAATCTCCTCGAGAGTACAAGTTACTCCAACATGGATGTGCTCGATAATCCTTGGTTTAATAGATATGTCGATTGGATGAGTTTGTGTGAGGTTCCCCATATTCCCTTCAGAAGATACTTGATAGATCTGAATAGGTGTTTGAAGAGGTTGAAATGGGAAACAAGAAGCAAATCGCTCGAGACAAGTAAGCATTTCCCGATGGGTAGGGAGAAACGAGGAACGATGGTGATGATCAGGCCAAGGGGTTTCCTCGAAAGACATAGTCTCAATGATCGCTTCATCAAAAGGAAAAAGTTCTTGTAATGGGTCTGAAGAAGCACTATGTTCAAGCCAAGGGGGTTGCATGTACAAGTCGTGATCTCTACTCAAATGAGCAGATGCAGTTGATGGAGCCAATGCAGAAACAATTTCTACGTAGTTGAGCTCAACAGGACTCAACGGCATCTCATCACCCTAGGATTCTATCTGATCAGTAGGAGGAAGAACCGATGGATCAGAGTGAATATAAATCATATTAATGGGGGTGATGTTGGGAGGTGGGAGTGAAAAAACACCCATAAGGGCAAGATATTTAAAGAGTCGAGCACCCACACTCTCAAAAGGAACTAAGGTATGCTCCACGAAAGGCACATTGCCATTGGAGGAAGAGGTGAAGAAGGAGAGTTGGTCCACTATGACAATCTTCCTCTGATGAGGGAAATGAATGACATGGAATAGAGATGAGGCCATGGCTCGCATGGCATATGTCCAACTTCATCCTAAAAGGATGTTGTAAGTTAAATTTGCATCGACAACTTCGACCTCTACTTTGACCGTCTTTGCTTCCAATGTAATGGGCAAGAATTGGAGTATACCATAAGGATGAGACTCTCTCTCATCAAAGGCTTCCAAGGTCGTAGGAGACTGGCTCAGAGTCAGAGAACCAATAGCCTTCCAACAAGCAACAAACATTATGCAAGTAGAAGTGCCTTCATCAATGACGGTACGATGAATCATTTTGGAATTGACGATGACCTAAATAAGGAAGGATATTTCGTGAGGCAACCTCGATATATGACTGTGCAGGTCAAAAGTAATCAAATCTGAGTTGATCAGGTCAATGTCACCGATGGCCAATAGAAAATACTTCCTCTGAGAGGAGTAGCTATGGAGAACTTCTAATGTGGACATAGCTCACAGAGCCTGGGCTAAGTCCTCAACGATGTTATAGTGCTAAGCAGCACAAGCATTGGGGTTGCACGAATATTTCCAGAGTACGCCTTTAGGAGGAGGTCGGATGATCGTTCCAGTGGTAGGTCGCTCAATATGAAGGGGACCAGAACTAGATGGAGGAGCACTAGAGGGCACCTCAGGATCCTTCCTGGCAGGCGACGAATACTCTTTTTCCCGAGTACTAATGTGGACAGGAATCATCCCAACCATAAATACCTGATAACCAAATGGAGAAGAGGATTGAGATGGATTAGCCACCATTTGAGTTTGCTGTGAGCGAAAAGGCTCTTTGAGCACGGTAGGAGTTCTAGGGGTACCTTTCAGAAAACGACTAACTTCAGATTGCCTTGGGTAGTCTTTAGTATAGTGATCCTCTTAACAGATAAGGAAAGGATACTTAGGCTTGCATTTGGCACCTTCCTCAGGCGGAGGTTTAGGGCAATCTTGCTTTGACTGTTCGGCTTTATTCTTTCCTCTTCCCTTCTTTTCCCCTTTCGAGGCTTTTTCTACCATGGTGGACTGGATGGCATTCACCTCAGATGTATTACTAGCATTGGATACGACCTGAGAATTGTTTTCATTTGAGGCATTCGACTGTTGCTTGCCAGGGTTCGCGGAAGATTTCTTAGAGGGTGGATTGATAGAACTGATGACACCATCAACAGAGGGTGTTGGTGGAGCTTTGGAAGTTTCAGGCCTCGGAGCATAAGGCAAATAATCATTTAATGTATCGGACTGGGAGTAAACCAAGTCAAGGTACTGAACATGTGTAACATCTTGCTCTTCAGTTACACATGCCTCCATAGGAATGCCTCGGGCTATCAGACCTACAAATGAAGTTGTAAACCAGTCAGTCAAAAGCTGATCGGGAATCCAAAACTTAATCAAATGGTGACGTTGTCTCTATTCATGAATATGATCGGAGATATGTGTGGCTGTAGTCTATTTTAAGGATGTCAAGAGATGTGTGCCCATTTCATATGGGATCAGCAACTGAAAATGGGATAAAAATGACATAGCTAATGAGTTAAAGTCCTGAAAAGATCCGCGAGCTAACTCAATATACCACTTAGCAACAGAGCCAGCGAGAGTCCGTTGAAAAAGGTGAAGTCGGATTGAATCATCAAGCCATGAGTTTGACAAGCACCATAGATGATATGTCATAACATTATCCTGGGGACCTTCTCCAACTTTACCATCAAATTTGGGACAATCACCTGGAATTTTAGTTGGAACCGACGACCAATATGGATTATGAAAAATGGGATCGTTTGTCAGTTTGGACATGACCGATAATTCCAATGTCGCTAAAAAGGGTAACTGAGGATTAAAGGACATCTGAGGCTGTGGGTAGGAGGTAGTACCAGAGTTCCACCCAGTTGTTTGTTGCCCCCATTGGTTTTGTCCATACAGATTTGGCCCATAAGGGTTTTGTTCATAGCAATTTTGCCCGTAGGGGTTATAGCTGTAACTAGATGGTTGACCCTAGATTTTCCCCCTAGTACTCCACTGATTACCAACTTGGCCTGCAGGAGCAACATAAGGTTGCTAGAAATTCTTGTAAGGATTTACCTGTAGCTGTTGATAATTTTGAAATGGGGCAAATTGGGCTTGCCCTTAGGATTGTTGGGTACAATATGGAAGCTGGGCTCCAAACTGGGCTTGGTAGCCAGGTTGTGTTTGATAAACAGGTTGAGATTGGGACCCAACCTGAATTTGAGGGCCGGATTGGGCCTGGAGCCCGGACTGGCGCTGAAAACCGGGTGGCGCGTCAGAAGAAACCATCATTTGAGTGCCCGGTTGAGTAGGCCCAGATGGATGTCCTTGAGAGAATTGAGGTTGAGCCATATGGCTAGAAGATTGACCTAGCTGAGGTTGAGGTTGACCCGCTTGTTCAGAAGGTTGAGCTTGCTGGGTACTGGGTTGTCCTTGCACAACTGAGGGTTGTCCTGATGGGCCAGATGGCTGAGTAGATTGGACAGTTGGTTTGCCTGGTTGATTTTGAGGCTAACCACTTTGTCCAGACAGTTCATTAGGCTAGGCAATGGGTTGGCCTACCGAACGTAAGGCTAACCAACTTTCCCAGAAGAGTAGCCTTGCTGGACACTAGGTTGACCTTGTTGAATGTAAGGTTGTCCCAGGTTACCAGAAGGTTGCCCGAAATAGGTAAAGGAAGAACCACCAAAGGCTAAAGTTTGTCCCTAGAAGGGTTGTCCTTGTGGGCCTCCAGGTTGCCCTAGATAAGGCTATCTGTAAGATGGCTAACCTTGATAAGGTGGCCCTTGAAAATTTGTGGGTGGTACTTGGCCACCATGATAAGTGGTGGTACCCCAAGCAATGGACAAAGGGACCATGACCTCAACCACAGGTTGAGATAGCATAGATCCAAGGTAATAGATATGAGCTCTGTGAGAATCATAATAATTAAATGGATTTTGAGGATCCAGATTCCGAAGAGCTTATACATATTGATCATATGCGCCTCCTGCTGGAGGGGAAGCAGAAGAAGGTGGGGCAATTAGTGCGGGATCAACAACTCCTGTCGTCGGGCGATTATAGGTAGGACCAACAGAAGGTCTGACAATAGTAGTGACCACTGAAGAATTAGTTGCGGCACTGACAACAGGGGTTGAAGAAGCCACACAAATAGTTGGCAGAACAGATGTGATGGACACATTGCAAATTTTAGGTGTGAATTATTTCGAAGTCGGAGGGACGGTACGAGACCATTTGGAACTCGAAAGGGGAGACCTGGAACCAATGATGTTCGCCAAAGAATTATACCTTAAAGGCAATGTGACACCAAGGGAAGTAACACGGAAAGGTGAAGTCCTTGTTGCACAAAAAGGCAAAGTTTCCATAGAAATAGGTATTTCACTTTTTGACACAAAGGATTCTTCACCGGAGATGGGAGCCGTCTCATCCATGTCAGAGGAATACACCAGGACTGAAACACTAGGAGGAGTAGTGGGAAAGTCGTCCTTAGAAGGCTCCCAAATGGGGTTCCAATTAATATCATAAGACTCGTCCTCTGGGGTGCGAGAGTTAAGCGGGTGGATACTCGAGATAACAGGGAGAGTATCACTAACAACCGGACCCTCGGGAGAGACAGAGGATGGAGACCCTTGGTCACTTGGAACGGGAGATGAGATCGATGATTCCACCAAGATGATTCAATTCAAAATCCTAGTAAATCTAACGAGAAAGAACCCTACTCAAACTAAACAGAAACAAGATCTAACTAGGTAAATGTGAATGTTTCCAAATAAATTTTAAGACACAAGAACAAAACTTGACCTTTTCATCTTTAAAGAGTCAAGAAAAGGACCAAAATATGACTCTAGTTGCCTTCAAATATTGTAAGAGCCTGAAGTGACATGTGTTCATATGGACCTTTTCTTTTACAGAGTCCGAAAAGGAACGAAAGTGACTACTCTGGAGAACTAGGTAAAAGGTTTACCAAACAACCTGTAAAACTACATATACACCTTGGCAGTCATATGAAAACCAAGGACTTTCCGTACGACAGTCAATCTTCCTGTTATCACTCAGGTTGTCCCTAGGCTCCTAGTAGGGATATGGCTGAGGTAACCACAAACAAATCTTCTGATTGCAGGTTCTAGCCCACCTGCCATCGGAGAGGGCTCTCTCCTTTTGACTCAACCTTAGTTGATGATTTTAGGCTAGCTTTCTGATTTCAAGGGAGAGTTGATTGTGATTGGAAAGAAGGTAGGATTCTTGAACAGAGAGGCAAGGTAAGGAGCGATAAGTTTCGAACCATTGTGCATGGAGTCACAGATTGCGGCTTGCGAGCATTTTCTTGGTCACAAGGGGATACGGAGCGGGATAGCCACATAGGATACAATTTTTTGACTACTGAAAGTACGAAGTGGACATCAAGGATGAAAGGCAAAGGAGAATCATTTCATCATCTAACCAAGAGGAGAAATGGATGAATGGGATCCAGGAGCAGTTAAGAATTCCTAAGACATGAACTCATATGTGAAAGAAACAATGTAAACCAGATCATTTAAGAATACAAGCTCATAACTATTTCTGAAGAAAACATTGAAAAACACAAGAATTGAACTTAAGGTGTAATGAAACAAATCCTAAGCTATTCTTTTTTCCTGCAATTTAGAAGGCGGTACGGTGGAAAAAAACATAAAATTAAATAGAGGAGAGGAACACTTATTGGATCATGTAGAAGCACAGGAATTCCGTGATCATTCCTTGGCCAAGAGAAAACATCAAGTAGTTTTGCAATCCATGCTTTCAACAATCTTTGATTATGGAAATTATGACAGTTACAGTGCGAGTCTCTGCTCGGAGAAAATGCTGGAAATAATACTGACCAACAATTACTACCAACTAACCAACCCCTCACAAACATTGCTCAGGGTGGTATTTATAAGCAAAATATCGGAAAGACATCATTACAAGTGACCTCGACAGGTCTGCTTAGAGAACTCTTCAAAAATCTCAGTGTTGCTAGAATTAAATGCAAGTAAATCTTTTTGGCTGCGCTGGGGGTAGCTGGATCGGAACAGGTCAAGAGGTGGCCCTTGGGGGCCATATGCGGTGCTGTTGGAGTGATTGTGCTTCGGGAACTGCAGTTCGGCTATGGTGTGAATTAATGTGCAATAATTATGATTTGAGAGCTTCAAGTAGTTTCACCCTCTTTTTATGAATCTGCTGGAAGATATTAAATTTTCTCCTGCTTCGGGCCGCTACTCAAGATATTCGCTGATACTCTTTGCCGCTACATTGATGGCTCCCACCGTCGACTGATACTCTTTGACACGCTTGATGCCTGATGATTTGATCTGATACACTTTAGACTCTGTGATTGATCTGCTGGTGTCTTTAAACTGGATCCTCTTAGGCACGATCGGGTGATTTTTGGGCTTTTTCGGCGTGCAACGGGCTAAGAAATCAGAAGATTCCCAGAAGATTCCTCGAAATGGCCTATTTCATGTAGCGATGCACGAACTGCCTCTGTTTCTTGATCTGGAGCTCCGAAGTGCGATTTTCTTCCTGTGCGAAGTTTTGGCTTTTCTGGCTGCTGATGTCAGCATGGCGTCGGTTGTATGGTGGATGACGTCAGCTGTGGTGGGTCCCTAGTACAGAGCGACGTGGTGAGGTGCTGATGCTGGAGGTAATGCGATGAAGAAACTCCGATGTGATCGCAATATCGCATCAGCGAGGAATGAAGGGTGCTCGAGTTGGACACTCGGCGCTTGCGACCGCCGACCGCCGATATCGCAATATCGCATCGGTGGGGAACGGAGGGTGCTCGAGTTGGACACTCGGTGCCTGTGACCGCCGACCACCGATATCGCAATATCGCATCGGCGGAGAACGAAGGGTGCTTGGGTTGGGCACTCGGCTCTTGCGACTGCCGACCGCCGATATCGCAATATCGCATCTGCCGGAGACAGATGGGTGATGACTTGCATGGAGAGGAAAGTGCGATGTTGCGATGGGATCTGGCTTTAAGGTTCTATAGAGGGTAAGTTTTTGGGAGGAAGGAGCAAGTAAGTGGGTGAGAAGGGCATTTGAGGTTTCGGAAGGGGTCCGATTACCTCAGATGGATTTTATACTTTGGAAGGAGTCCATTGTATCTGGGAGGTGGTTTTGGAGGTCAAGGGTTCTTGCTGAGTTTCAGATAAACTGAGCAATTCCCAGGAGTACTTATGG